>JBBPNA010000383.1:13276-24466 GCA_038090555.1 Boletus subcaerulescens | reverse complement strand
AATAGTGACAGTCAGAGAAGGAGGGGTGAGCCACCTGATGAACATCGCTGTGGACGAGCTCCAGAGGACGCGAGCATTGCGATGTCGATGTAGGGAAAGGATTGGCATGCATATTACCAGCGATGCATGGCTCACAGACTGGATCTGGCGGAGTCTTAGCATCCAGCTTCAGTCCAGTGACTAGATTGCGATCCAACAGCGATTTGACACATGCTAGATTGTGATGGGCGAGTCTGCGATGCCAGAGAGACCAATCAAGTGGTAAGGTCGTCGCAGGAAGAGCTTGCTGCTTGAGCGACTCAGTAGTGCCATCCAGGAACGCAGCATTGTTGCCATTGATGGTGGCGACGAAAAGAGGCGGTCCAGAACGCTGGGAGAACGCCATATGGGTATCATTGATACTGACAAGCAGGCCAGAGTGACGAGTGAGATACAGGACAGAGAGCAGATTATTTCGAAGCTCAGAAACATGCAGGACTCGAGAAAACTCAACCGCTCTAGCAACCCTTCCTTCTATTACTGGATGGAAGACCACAGACCCAACACCAGCTGAATAGACTGTTGTGTTATTTGCCAAGGTGATAGGCACACGATAAGGGAGATGCCAGAAGCAAAGGAGATGATTAGATCTACCATGGAGGAAATCATGGAGGCAGAGTAGCTGTTGAAAAGACAGTGATTAATTGGAGGGACAGAGTATGCAGAGTTTTTTTTTTTTTTTTGACAAAAGAGGTGTCTATAAAACAATAAGTGGAACTCGAGTCAATGAGAATAGACATATTGGAGAGGTTATGTAAGGGAATAGAGATAATTGAATGAAGAGAGTTTGGATCGGAAAGAGTGGATAAATTGAGACATAACTCCATAAGAGCACAGTTCAGATCAATGTGACTCCCAGCCTGTGCAGATGTACAAGAGTCACAATCTATTTTTTCACCTCTGAAGAAGCAGTGGTCGATGCTGGAGCTTCCATAGTCATATGTGGCCAGCATACACCCCCCAACTCTCATATCTGCCTGCCTGTTCTCAGCCCAGAGGAGCCCCCCTTAAAGCCCACTCTCCCCACACAGCCCTTGTGGCCCTTGTGTGAAAGCTACAAATTGAATTGGAACAACTATGTAGTGTTGTTGGTTGTTCTCTTTGAGGTGCCAGTGAATACTCTTTCAGTGATATTGCCTTTTATGTATGTTGTAGGTAGGATTATAAACTGCAGAGTTCCTTGGGCTGAGTTTGCCCAAAAACCTTGGTCACCTGGTAGTTGCGATCATCCACTTTATAAAGCATATTATTACAAGATAGTACATACAAACAGATATGGACATGTCAGTTCAGTGAAAAGTTCATAATAGCATTAGGATTATAAGGGAGATGAGGGGGATGTGAGATGGATTCCCGATAGCCCCTCAAAAAATCATTTAGTATCTCTGGATGATCAGTTATGCAGAAATATTGTTCAAGTGGTTCTTTTGTAAGGAGGTGGCCATTGCGATCATGTATGTAAGAAAAAGAAATTGGTGTGGTAAGCTACCCTTTGTTAACAGAATCATGTGCAGTGAAGTTGTTTGATAGTGGGTGATACACAGTGAATGTTCCCTGACCTTGTTTGCTTGCATGTTGTGAAAGTCAAGCAACTCCTCAATCTACAATTTTGTAAGGCAAATCTGGTGTAAGGCACTATATAAGAGAGTGAGACTTGAGAGTGATCCATCCAATTACCTGGCCCACTTGCTCATGTGTAGCACATTGCAAGGGAGCCCAGGTGCAATGGCCATTGATCCTTATATCCTCCATGAACCTGAACTGCCTAGGTATAAAGGATCATATAGCATATGATAAATGGTGTTTCAAAGAGTTAAGTTGCTGAACCAGGGAAACTGTTGTGCTTGGGATGTTGACTCTGATGGAGGCTGAGCAAAGGAGTTTTCATCAAAGATGCCACATCCTCTGGAACAATCATTGAGAAGGTTCTGCAATCTGAAATGGTGAGTGTCACAATCCAGAATTTACCAAGTCCAACTCCAGTTCAACTCTGGAATATCTTGGACAACCTTTGACCTCAAATCAACAAATATGTCTCAGACTTGTACCTCCAAACTTTGTACCTTCATTAACCTCTTTCAGTTATAGTCTTCATTCCATCTGTTGATTGGTACAGCCTGTTATGGCTGTGTTCCATGCTCCATTCGACCATTATTCTGCTCCTATGTACATCACCTTCATGCAGTAGTTACAGACCCAGATTTCTTTTGGGTTTTTTAGTGTATATAACACTCCTGTATTCACTGTCATACCTTAGTACGAATATCTCGTCAAACAAATCCTAGCCTCGTCTAACTTGTCCTAGTCTTGTCTAGACACATCCTCCTCATGATGTTCATCCCGAACCTCTGAAATATGAGGACCAGTGAGTTTGGCAAGGGTGCTGAAACGGCCCTTAAAGACTCACTGTTAAGTGAAGCTTGCTAGGTCACTCTGGGCTAGAGACAGACAAATGAGAAGAGAAGAGTAGAGTCGCCTTTAAGGGGAGAACTGCAAGAGAACAAGACTGGGGAGTCTTGGTCTACTTGGGAATAGTATTTATACTACTGGTACATGCGCATAGACCAAGCTATGCTACTGCTATATATAGTAAGTATCCTTGGTACTGGTTAACATGAAGGAAGGGTTTGTATGATCATATATGCGTTGGGTGCATGTATGTGGCAGCATGAGGCTGCAGTGCATATCTAATGTGATTGGGAAGCATAGATGTGGGAGATGAGATATGCATGTTATGAATAGAAGCAATAGAGCGGAGATGAAAAAGAATGCATACAAGTGGGTGAAGGGAATAGATAGGGGTTGAAAGAAAAGAAATGTTAAGCCCAAAGGCTTATCGTAGCGATCATAACTGGTGCGACACATAAGTCCTGTGCCAATATCCTCAACAACTCCACTCCTTGGTCACTCTGTCCTCTGACACCTCTGGGCATCACTGCTTGTCAGTGACTTATGTTGGTACCTCCTATGTGTCCTGTCTGAACAGACTTCGGTCCTTCACCTTTAGACTTGACTCATAACCTCTATAGCTCTGGTCCACCTAACCTCAACAACTCTGGACCTCCACTGAAGCTATACCTAGGAGAAATCTGGACCCTGACAGTGTGCCATCGTGAAATCTCGAGCTTTGGGAAGAATTCCAGAGTAGAAGTGGGTCAGTATCAGTGCACGGGGTGACAATGAAAGCTGCTCTTTCATAACAAAGGGATTGGTACTTAATTCACACAGATAAGAACTGGACAAATCTTATGTAAGTAATGTTATGATAACACAAGATGTATGAACCCAAAGCATTAGCACCAAAATTAATTTGTTGATCATAGATGTGGTAGTCACCCTTGTTTCAATGACATATAATAGACCCCTCATCTGAAGGGCTTGCTCAACCAGCACCTCACTCGACATTTCAAGATTGGCAACTCTTGGCATTAAGAACAACTGATTCTGAAATCATGTTAGAAATTTTACAAATGATCATACAAAAAAATATGTCACTCACTTGCAGGCCATGTCTGAATGAGTTGCTGGTTGATGGCAGAATTGTAAACTTCTCAGAAGAGCATCTTGGAAGGGTTTCACCCCAACAATCTCTGGGACATTGTGGCCCAGAGGCAATTTTGAATGTCCATGGGAACATTGACCCAGAAAGGAGTGCCAGCCTCATGAAGACTGTGACAATTTAATGGGGCTGGGATGGAGAACATGGGTTGGGAAGTGGAAACATTTTTCTGAGGTGAAATGTGCATAGGCAAACATGCCAGTGATGGGGGAGTTAGAGTTTGTAAGTTTAACAAGAACTGTTCTCCTTGTCTGATATGAAGTAATCCCTTAAAGGTTTTATTGTCAGATCAATGCAGTGATGAGATTACAGTCATATGTGACTATGGTTATGTGAGAAATGTTGTAAATTGACAGATTGATCAATGCTTTCTCCTTACTTCTGCTGCAATCTTATTTATAATCTATCTCCTCACATCCTATTTTTTTCCATTGTTGAGATTTCCACTCCTGGCTGACCCTCACACCACTCAAGAGATGTGCTCTGAGACCTCCAACTCCTGCCTAGTTGGTCATACATCACCTCAGTGTGTTTGGAAATTCAAGGAAGGTCTATTCCCTTTCATGATGTGCTGTATTTTTGGGAATTTGTGCTCTTGCAAGATTGACTTCTGTTGAAAGCTGTGAGTCATTACAAGCAAGTGAGCAAATGTTGTAAACCAAGAGTGAGCCACATAGCCTCTATGGATGCTAGGGGATGAGCTACACTCTAGCATCCAGTGGAAAAAGACCATGTACAGCAATCAGGATAATATAGTTGAGATATGGTTCTAAGCAGCTCAGAACAGGTGCTATTGAAGCCCAAGAGAGGAACTGCAATGCAAGAATGTATGCTTACCCCAGTGATGACAGGATTTCAATTCTACATGGCAGCAGCATGGTATACTGTTGTGCACAACTAACTACTAAGTTTCTAGCTGCTTTTTCAGGTACAAATATGGATACTGTGGGCTCAACACAGTGGCTTCTTGTTATGTATGAGCCACCCTGGGTACATCAGCTTGCCCTACCATGACTGCTGTGGAATGAGACATATGTAATTGAAAATACAGGAACCAAGCTGTGTGGGTGGTAATGCACTCCAAATGCAATGTCTGTCCAAGTTCCTTGGGCAAAAGTGTTAGACATGGCTACAATCTGCCTTCAGGACAGGGAAATCAATATCAACTTGATCAATTCTGTCTGACTATCCTTCTCCACATTGTTTTCAATTCTCAGGAGTTCTTGTTCATCACTCAATGTATGCCCTGGTTCCATCTTTAGTGGTGGATACTTCTACAGTTACAATGTGATGCATCTTACCTGGAAATGAGGCTCATGATTCAATGACCACTATGTTCTCATTTAGCATTTCATATGTGAGGTTCATTGTGTGTGATGCTGTCACTCTGTACAAGGGACAAGTTGACATGTCATAGTGCACATCACTTTTCTGAATGGAAGCTGTGAGTGAGCAGCTCTGTAACATATCATTACTTCATAACTCATCCTATTCCATGGTGATTGCTAGGTGGTCACCAAGTGCACTATGATTGGCGGCCATCAGAACACTATCTATCAGCTGATGAAATTCTTTTGTCTAGTATACCATACAGCTAGATTTCTTTTCCATATCCTTCAATGTTCTCAGCCTCCAGACTGTTAGAGACAAAGTGAATGAAACAAGAAAGATAAGATGGAACATTGCATGATGAGCCAAAAGGTGGCACAAAGCAAAGCTTTGAGATTCCTGACAAGTATGGCCTCATGTCCATGTCGTTATTCTTTATGAAACTGAAATGATCAATTTGAACATATTGGGCACAAGCACGATATGTGCATGGGAATCAAACAATATTTTATGATATATACATAGGAGACATATGCAACAATGTGTTCATTGGTCCATCATCCTCCAACTTAATTTGTTTACACACCGGAGAGTGGTGACCTTTCACTACAAGCAGAATGATCAGATGCTTCTTGATCTCATACCACCATCATTTCCCCATGGGCAACTTGCCTTACCACCCAAAAACATCTGCACCATAGACACTCCCTGCTCCATCCACCTAGTTGACATCAGTACAAGATACCATACATTGCTCTGGGGCACCTTCTGTGCTCATTCCACCCCACCAGTCTTTCTGGCCACACACCCCACCCTCTTGATTTTGGACACCCAAGACTGGCCTCAACAAGGGCAAAAAACCCAGATCCTGTCCTTCTCCATATCTTGTGAAAAGGATGATTCCAAGGCCATTAAATAGATCACCTCCCTCTGTCACTCCTTTAAGACCCACCTCCATACCTCAGCTTGGAACTCAAATATTGGATAGGTGCCACCATTTATAGTGCAGATCTATCAAAACAACATGCTGCTTCATCTGCATGGCCAGCATAATCCTTCCTCCACCCTTGCTCCCCACTTCCTGGTTACTGGAAAGGCTGGCCCCACCTCCCCCTCATATCCTTATCTGATCCATCAAATAGTCTCAGTCTCTTAGCCCTTGTAAGTAAGATGCAGACAGTGATAGACCAACTGTGGAATGAACTATGGAAGCATACCTCTGCACCTCCCTCCCCACACACTCCCCCCATGGTGCTCCCCCCTATCCCAACCACATTGCTACATTACATTGCTCATCGTTTTAACATCTGATTATAAAGCAATCTCTGCACAACAGTATCCAACACGCTTTATGTCATATGAAAGGGAACAAAATGCTAGCAGCATTTAACCATTGAAAATATATGTAGCCTTGAAAGATAGTTTTAAAGGGGTTCAGACTATATCACACACTTAATGGTAGTAAGAAGTCCAAGAAATCAAGGGACTGCTCAAAGGCCAGGAATATGACAGAGATTCAAGGGTGACTGGTCAGGAGCCAGAAGGAGCTTTGTAACAAGTAGATGAGATTCAAGGAGATCTAAGCTGAAGTACCGGAAATAAGTATCACAAGTTTATATACCCAAATACATGGTTCAGGGCAGGTAAGACTAGGGCAGGCATAGAACAAGGAAGAATGTGAAGGAAGTAATTCCTGATGAAGCAAGTGGGATAAGAGATAAGCAGTCATGGGATAAGTCAGCAATGAAAAGGCAAAGAGTGTTCATGGATGAGGGTTCAACATATGAATACATGGCAAAGTAAAGGGAAGAAAAGAATAAGTCATAACATTCCCCCCTACTAGATCTAAGACACTGGTGAAAGACTAATCTAGTAAAGGAGGGAGTAGGAAGGATCCGGGGAGCTGTCTATGTTAGTGTACCCATCTTCAGAGATGAGGTCATTGTACTCAGTGTTGCTGTACTCATGGTAGGAGGTAGCAGTATGAGGTGGAGGTACAAAGCAAACTTGCTGAGAACCATAGGAACGAGTGGAATGGAATGAGCGGTTAGAGGAACCACAGAAAGAACCAGAAGACGAGGATGAAGATTGTCAATGAGGAGAGCATCTTTTGGTCAATGATGGGATGAGATGGCAGGGAGGACAAGGGCCATTAAAGATATGGCTAGCCAGTGAGGGATGGTTACAAATAGGACTGACCATGTGTTATGATCACTATGTTAAGCATTTGAACTTAACATTTTTCTTTTCTTTCAACCCCTAACTATTCCTTTCATGCATTTACATGCATTCTTTTCATTTCCACTCTATCGCTTCTGTTCACACATGTGTATCTCATCTCCCACATCTATGCTTCTCATTCACATTAGATACACACCAGAGCCTCATGCTGCCACATACATGTGCACTACGCATATATGATTGAACATACCTTTACCTCAAGTTACCCAGTATCGAGGATACTTACTATATATAGCAGTAGCATAGCTTGATCTGTGCACATGTACGAGTAGTAGACCAAGTAGACCAAGACTTCCCAGTCTTGTTCTCTTGGAGTTCTCCCCTAAAAGGTGACTATACTCTCACATCGCATCGCGTCTTTCTCTAGCCAGTAGCAATCTGGCGGGCTTCGCTTAAGTGTGAGTCTTTAAGGGCCATTTCACCATGGGGGTAGGTCAGGAAGGATGACACATGGCAAAAGGGCATTCATACTGAGTATGCCCAGGGGTCCATTGGTAGAGGGAGCAATTGCAGTATACATGTCCGAGACATTGGCACTGGTAGCATGCTTCAGAGAAGCGCAGGTCTGAGGGAAAGAGGGGTTGTTGTCCTAAGGCACTGAAGAAGGGTCTATTCTGGTTATTGAATGTTTGTTCTGAGTTGGTCATGGCGTTAACTTCCTCAGTGGAGAGGGGGGAGGATGATGTGGACAGAATGGATGGTGCAGTATCATCAAGTGCAGGATAGATAAGAGGAACTATCTGAGCAGACAAGATATGAGCTGCTGCAAGCTCATTGAGGTAGTGGTCTATGTCAGTGACTGATTCACTGAAGTCCATCTGATACATGACCTGGTGAAGATTCCTGAGGATGTTTGTCTAAGTAGTGGCGACCCATTGCCTATTGAGGGCTGCAGTATTAAACATAGTAAAGTTGTTGGTTACTAGGGAGAGGTGTTGGGTCTGGAGGTACACTTTATAGAGGGCTAGAAAGGCTCAGTCTAATGAATCTTCTAGGTCTTCAGAAGGCAGAGTTGGTAGGTGAGGGGAGATAAGAGCTTTGTGATAGTGAAGCATCCTTCTTGTTTGAGATTGAATTTTGGGGTAGGGGAGTGATGTTTCAAGTTTCTGGCTTGTAGCCAAATCTCATCTCCTTTAGAGAAGGGGACGAAGCCTCTGTTTCCTTAAGTGGCCATGACTTGGCAGGCAAGTTTGTGGGCAGCAAGGGCTTCGTTTCTAGTAGCAGTGAGGTTTTTGAGATGAGTCTTCACAGCTGGGAGAGTGGAATTAGCTAGGATGGTGGAAAGGGCACAGGGTTCATATCTCATCATGTGATAAAACAGTGATTGATTGGTGATGGAGTGGATGCAGTGATTGTTGGTGAATTCAGTGTGAGTCATGTGTTCGAACCATGTGGCAGGGTTATTTCCACAATAGATGTATAGATAAGTCTCAACTTCTTTATTTACATGTTCTGTTTTGCCATCTGTTTGGGGGTGATAGGTGGTAGAGAGGGCGAGGTAATAATTCAAGAGTTTCCTGAGTTCTTTTGCAAAGGCAGAAGCAATTGAGGACCATGATCAGAGATGATTTTGTCACATAGCCCAAAGTGTTTGTAAACTTTGTGAAAAAAGAGCATGGCAATGCCTTGGGTGGTGACAGTTTTCTTTGTAGGGCAAAGAATTACCCCCTTAGTAAGCCCATGGTCGACCATGACAAACAGGGAATCAAAGCTGGAGGAAGGGGATAGATGAGTGATGAGGTCACATGAGACCTGCTGGAAGGGGCAGGAGGCCAAAGAGCAGATTGGAGAGGTGGAGGGTGGGTGTTTACCTTAGCTTGCTAGCAGGAAGAACAACCCTCAACATATTTGTGGACAAATTGTGCAAGGCTGGGCCACCAACACTCTGCAGTGATAAGCTGTTAGGTCTTGAGGCAGCCAGAGTGATCAGCAGAAGCATGATGATGGCAGCAGGAGACAATAGAACAGCAGAGAGATTCATCAGGAGGAATGTAGGCACAGCATTGATAAGTAAGAATGCCTTCATCAAAGTCCCAATTGGACAACCAGGAGTGGAAGGCGAGAGGTACAGATTCAGGGCCAGTGAGGAGGTGACCAGGGACATGGATCATTTTGAGGTCAAAGTCCATGAGATCCAGAAGCCAACACAATTGGTGTTGGTTGAGATTCTGGGCTTGGCAGATGTAGGTAAGGTTCTTATGATCCATGAAAACTTGGACAGGAAAGGGAGAGCCATAGAGGTAATGGCAGCATGCTTTGAGAGCACGAATGACGGCAAGGAGTTCACAGTCATAGATGTTGTAGTTTCACTCTGCAGGGGAGAACAAGGTGAAGATGTAGGAACAGGGATGCCAATCACTGTTGACATTAGTTTGTAGTAGGATGGTGCCAGGGGCATACTTGAAAGCATTGGTAGCAATGGCAAATGGTTTAGAGGGGTTGGAGATAAGAATCGGTTTAGAGAGCAACAACTTTTTAAAGAAATTGAAGGACTTTTGACAGGTGTCAGTCAAAGTACAACCAGAGTTCTTCTTGGTTAGGTTGATGAGTGGATGGGCAACAGTTGAGTAGTTGGGGATAAACCATTGGTAGAAGTTGACAAAGCCAAGAAATGAGCAAACCTCCTTGACTTTAGTAGGGGTAGGCCTACTAGTGATTCCATCAAGCTTTGCAGGGTCCATAGCAAGTTGTCCAGGTTTGACAATCATTCCTAATAATCAACCTCTTTGGCAGCAAAAGAACACTTTTCAAGTTTCAGGTGAAGGTGAAGTTTCTTCATGCATTATAAAACATGTTTAGTGCATTCGGTATGAGTTGCCTCATCAAAGGAGAAGATGAGAAGGTCATCCATGTAGACAACGAGCCATCCTTCAGAGATCATATCATGGAATGAGTCATTCATGAATTGTTGGAAGATAGTGGGGGAATTTGTCAAGCCAAAAAACATGACAAGGGGTTCAAAGAGTCCTTTGTGGGTAATGAAGGCTCCTTTCCATTGGTGCCCATCTTTGATTCTGACATTATTATATCCCCATCCTATGTCAAACTTGGTAAGACTTTGGCACCTTTGAGTTTATCAATGAGGTCAGAGATTAAGGGGAGGGGGTAGGTGTCACAAACAGTGTGTTCGTTAAGGTATCAGTAGTCCTGGCAGGGACAGAGTTTCCCATCCTTCTTATTGATGAAGAAGAATGGCCAGGCTTGGGGGGAGTTCGAGGGTCAAATCTTTCCAGCATGGTGGTTTTCTTTGAGAAAAGCTTTTGTAGCTTTTTGTTTGTCAGGGGATAAGAGGTATATCTTTCCTACTTTTTGAAATGGCCCTTAAAGACTCACCTGTAGAGTGAAGCTTTGCTAGGTCACTACTTGCTAGAGAAAGACAAAGAGAAGAGATATGACAGAGTCGCCTTTAAGGGGAGAACTGCAAGAGAACAAGACTGGGAAGTCTTGGTCTACTTGGAAATAGTATTTATACTACTGGTACATGTGCACAAACCAAGCTATGCTACTGCTATATATAGTAAGTATCCTTGGCACTGGGTAGCATGAGGGAAGGGCATGTACGATCATACATGCATTGTGTACATGTATGTGGCAGCACAAGGCTGCAGTGCATATCTAATGTGACTGAGAAGCATAGATGTGGGAGATGAGATCTGCATGTTGTGGATAGAAGCAATAGAGTGGAGATGAAATGCACATGAGTGCGTGAAAGGAATAGATAGGGGTTGAAAGAAAAAGAAAATGTTAAGTCCAAATGCTTATTGTAGCGATTCTAACACTTTTGGTGTGAAGGAGGTATTGAGGTTGATTTCATGGTCATAGGGACAAGAGGGTGGGAGGTGGTCAGCAGTTTCCTTGGAAAACACTGAGGAGTATTCTTTGTGTTCTAGGAGATGAGAAACTATGGGTTTTGCTTTCTCAGCAGCTATAGCAAGTTTGGTTGCATTGGTGAGTTTTGCGATGACAGGGGATCCTAAGGGAATAAAGTGGGAGCTGCAATGGATGATGTGGTTAATAGTATA
>JBBPNA010000383.1:0-13177 GCA_038090555.1 Boletus subcaerulescens | reverse complement strand
TGAGAAACTATGGGTTTTGCTTTCTCAGCAGCTATAGCAAGTTTGGTTGCATTGGTGAGTTTTGCGATGACAGGGGATCCTAAGGGAATAAAGTGGGAGCTGCAATGGATGATGTGGTTAATAGTATAGACTTCTTTAATCCTTTGTGATTCAGTTTTGTATGGAGATATTCATAAAAGCAGACATCATGCACCACATGGATATTGATATGTCGGAAAGGTCACGGGAGAAGTTCAGAGATTCAGTGGGATCTTTGTTTCATGGTGCAGGCATGATAGAGTTCAGAGGATTTGTCTGATGACTCGGGGATGGAGATGGTCTGGTGCAACCAATCAATGGTGGGGTTCATTTTCTGGAGCCAAGGAAGTCCTAGGATAACATTTTCATTTCTGTAATGCATGACATAGAAAAGGATCTTGTGTGTGATCCCTTCAATGTTGATGAATAAGGTAGTGGTGAAGTGGATTGATCTGATTTTGTTCAAAGATTGGTCAATATTTCGAACAGCAATGGGTTCAAAGAGTTTTTTGGTGGGGAGTTTGTGTTTTTGAACAAGTCCCAGTCAATGCAGGACATGTCTGTGCCACAATCCACTAGGGCACGGGTGTTGACAACTTGGTAATGTGCTCTGGATCAATAAGCTAAATAGGGAGTTTCATTGCTTTTGAGGAAGAGGATATACCTACAGAAGAGCATGTAAGAGAAGGAGAAACTTATATTAAACAAGTTCTTCAATTTAAAATCCCTAGAGAAGTGTACTTTTCATACAGCAATCTCCTCTTTTTTGTTGTTGTCCTCAATCTCTTTCAACTCTGGGAGGTCATTGGCAGAGACTTTCTGAACTTTCTTTCCATTCTGTTCTTTAGATGGGAAGTGGGGGCACTCATTGCTAAGGTGTCCACTTTTTCTGCAGTGAAAGCAAAGTTCTTTCTTGATGCAACACTTTTGTTCTTCAGGTGCAAGCTTGGCAACACAGACAGCATCTATGTTCATGGCATTAGGATATTTGGCAGGAGTAGGAGCAGGGGTAGTATAGGAGTGGTAGAAGGTTTGGGATCCTCCAGTGCAAAGGCAAGCAACTTCTTTAGCTCTTTCAAACTGAGTGTGGAAGTGCGAGGCTTTCTCATACCATTCCTTAGCTTTGGTGGGTGGAGTATCCATGGAGTAAATACAGCACATCAATGGTTCAGGGAGTCTGACAGAGTAGAATCCGATTAGGACATTATCATTGGTAATAGTGGCAAGGGCAGCATTACTGATGAAGCTGGCTGTATAGGCAGCGAGGGAAGGGAAGTATTCTCCCTTTTTTCTAGGGTGAGGGTTCAATCCGGGTGATAGACAGCCAGGAAATGGCATTGGCAATGGTATCTTTGAGAACAAAGGACTTCTTGAATAAGTCACAAAAATCTATGAAGGTTCTAAAGGTGATGGTGGTAGTAGAGACCACTTGTTGCCTAAAAGTGTTCACCCAGATCAAAGTGGATCCTTTTGTCATATAAGAGAGGGCGAAAGCGATCTGCTTGTCATTGGTATCATAGACAGATTCATTTATTTTGAGGTAGAAGCAATCAGTGTTTAACCATTGATTGGCTATTTCAGGGGATCTGTTAAAGGGTTCAGTGTTCCCTAAGCAGAGTTTGGTGGGTTTGGTAGTCATCAGATTATGGAGTGGTAATGTGGGTGGGGGAAGAGGAGGAGGGCTAAAGATTCGTCCAGTTAGGGTGATGGGGGTAGGAGAAGGAGGAGTAGGGACACGACAGATGGAGAGGGAAGCAGAAAGTTGGTGAGAGAGGTCTAGGGTGTTGTTGTTTTCCTGTTGAAAGGGTAGTATAACATCTGGGTTGAGGGAGGAGTGTTCATTGTCAGATGAAGGTTTAGAGGGTTCAGAGGGTTCTTGGGGTATGTTATTTCGAGAGAATTCCCAAAGGGATGATGTGAGTTGGGGTTGACAAGCTATGGTGAAGTGGAGCTACAACAATGGTAGCCACAAAGTGTACCTTAGATCTTTTGTTATGTTTGGCCTGGGTAGGGACAAGTGTAGCCTTGAAAGATAGTTTCAAAGGGGTTCAGAGAATAGCATACACTTAATGGTATTGTAAAGTCCAAGGAATCAAGGGACTGGTCAAAGGCCAGGAATATGACAGAGGTTCAAGAGCAACTGTTCAGGAGCCAGAAGGTGCTTTGTGACAAGTGTTGAAAGGACACGTACTTACAGTCATGTGACCTTATATTAAGTAAGCATTACAAAGCATATATAAGACTCTACTGAGTTTGAATTATAATATCTCTCTCTTGATATTCAACCGCTATTATCTCTGAGAAACTCTTCAATCCAAAAGTAAATCCCCTAGAGTAGATTCCTAGTAACCTGTGCAGCAACGCTGGTTACTCGCTATTGCAACAGGTTATGAGCCCCGCAGCTCTGACTTGCAAATTACCCCACTTGTTGTCTGCTCATGGGTGAACGCCTTGAACACTGGCCATTCTGAGTGGAAACACCAGACACTCTTCAATGTGGCAATGCTCGAGAGTAACAGCCATCAGACTCTGGATGTAGGGGGTCACTATGACCCTACATTCTGGAAGCTCTGATATTGTTCAATGATGCAAACATTTTTACTCACTCCCTTCATTGGTTTATACTGACATGTCATCTTTTCAGAACTTACTACCAACATGTCTACCACTCTTGCCACTATCCCAAGTTAAACAGCACCAATTATAAGTGTTGGTCCCAGGACATGGAGGCTTATCTCCGTGCTTCTGGCTTTTGGTTCAGAATGAACAAAACGCACCCCACTGACACTGAGGTTGAAGCTGTGGAGAAATGGGATGAGAATGATAACCTAGCTCTTGGCTCTATCTGTCTCCATCTTGAACCATCTGTCTCCTCCCAGTTTGATGCCCACAAGTCTGCGCTCCCTCTCTGAGAAGCTCTAAAGAAGCAATACAACAATGCCTCCCTCGCCTCCACTTACACCAAGTGGAAAGTCATGCTTGAGATCACTTTTCCCAACAACAACCACCCTGGCCCCACTTTCTCAAAGTTGAACACCAGTTTCAACATCCTGGAGAATCTCCAACACAAGGGCCCAGACAACCTCAAGGCCCTGATTACCATGGCCAAAATGCCTAAGTACACCAAGTCCCTCCACCAGCAGCTCAACACTGCCATCAATACTGCCAACCCCAAGAAGATAAAAGTTCTCTCCATGGTGGAACTGGAGAATGTCCTCACTGCTGCTTGGCAGCACTACCTCACCATTGCCAGCAAGGCAACCCCCAGTTTAAAAAGCAGCAGGAGACCTCCAAAAAAAATGATGAGGATAAAGGAAAGGGGAAGAAGTGTTGCCAGAACAAACACTCTGAAGAAGAGGAGAAGAAGCGCAAGGATTGTGTGGCCACCGCCACCAAATCATCCTCCAGCTCATTCACTTTGGCAAACTTCCTCCAGGAGCCTGCGATCTTCAGTCCGGCCTCTGCCAACTTCACTGAGCCTGTCCAGAACCCCCATGCTCTTGTGCATACCACTGGCACTGCCTACTATGGCCCCCCCACTTTCCCTCAGGCCCAACAGGCCATCTCCCTCACTCGCTATATTGGGGAGATCCCCACTGCTCAGGTTGTTCGCAACCTTGAGCCCATTGTCACTCACCACTGCCATGTGCGATAACATTCCACCTTCAATAAGGATGGTGCCTTTGGCACTTGTACTGTCCATTCCAACCATGCCGGCCCCTTCCCACTCTCTCTTTTAGAGCATATGGAAACCTCCCAAATCATTGAGATTATCTCCAATTTAGATGACACTGATGTCATGAGCCTTGGCGAGGAAATGGAGGTTGATGAATATGTGGAGTGTTTCTTTGATGACACACTTGACTGGCAAGTCCCCCTTTTTCCTTGTCTGTCTCTAGCAGGCACTGACACATGGAATTTTTTGCCTCAAATTGTATTTAATTTACACATGCCTATAGTAGACAATGACAATACTACTACTCCTCCCTTCTCCATGTGTGACCGCTGTAAAAAGCAAACAACAACTAAGAGTAAAGGAAAAGAAAGAGAACATGATGACCATCTCCCACCTTCAGACATGTGGCTCCTTGATTCAGGAGCTTCATCCCATTATACCAATGATTTAAATGATCTGGTTGAGTACTCTCTGCCTTTATGCACCCTACATACTCCCAGATGGCTAATGGTCATGTGCCAATTAAAGGCAAAGGAACAGCAATTATTCGCTTCCAAGGTAGACTTGTATGGTTATCACTGGTCATTTATATGCCCTCATGCATGATAAAACTCATATCTATGAGTACCTTACTTACTAATGCCTGCATGATGCTCCAGACTACCCCTGGTCATATCAACATTTTTGATAAGTGTACTAAATAAATGGTGCTGAGTTTTCATTCTCATAGTGACACTATGTACTGGATGCATGCACCCACCATTTATCCTCATGCCAACTTACTGTCAATGGTCTCTGTGGACTATGAACTCCTCCACTGCCATTTAGGCCACCTTTCACACGAAGTGCTCTGCGCTGCTAAGAAGCACATTAAGGACTTCTCAGACATTGATATTCCGACCACCACTCCTATATGCTCTGGTTGTGAGCTTGGTAAACAACAACCAAACCATACTTTTCCTCATAGTAAGAAGCATGCAAGCACTCCCTTTGAGTTAATTCATTCTAATTTAAAATTGTTTGAAATTGAATCATACCATAAGTACAAGTACGCTGTCATCTTTTATAATAACTATACATCCATGGCTTGGCTGGTCCTAATTAAAACTAAGGATCAGATGCTCAAAGTGACCAAGCAATACCACACCTATGTGTGAACTCAGTTCAATGCTGTGATAAAACACTGGCGCTCTGATGCAGGGGGAGAATCCACCTCCAAATATTTCACTGAGTAAATGTGTGATAATGGCATACACATACAACAATCCACCCCCTATGCGCATCAGCAGAATGGACATGCAGAACACCTCATCCATACTATTATGGACAAGACACAACCCATGCGACTGCAGGCTTGCCTGCTCAACTCTTATTGGGAGTTCATGGTACTCCATATACTTCATGTGTATAATTGCACCCCTTCAGCTCAGCTCAACTGGAAAACACCATCCAAGATGCTCACAGGTGAAAAGCCTACTTTTTCACATCTTCAAGTTTTTGGCTGTGGCGCATATGTCCACATACCAGTAGAGACTTGCAGAGGCAAACTGCAGCCTAAATCACAATTGATGATCTACCTGGGAATATCTGCCAGTAGTGATTCAAACTACCTTTTCATGCACCCTAATAACACACTACACAGGTTGGCCCACACCATATTTGATGAGTACCTTTTTCCCAGGTGTTCTAAGGCTCAGCCACACTGGCTGGTTAACCATCTGCCATGTTCTCACTCTTATGATGATGAGTCTCCTGACTTTGATTCTACACCCTCTGACTTGGAGCCAGATACGGAATTTGCTCCTCCTACTGTCCATCCCTGTCACCTGGCCCCCAGGCTGAATACTCCACCTCCACCTCCAGCAGCCCCTAGGGCATCTACACCACCGCCGGCGCCACTGGCACCTCTGGTTACCCCTTTTCATTGTCCACCACTGCCCCCACCTGCTTGGCCAGAGCCCCATAGTGAGAGCGCCACACCCCTTTCCATCCCGGAAATATATATGGTGAGTACCACAAACCACTAAAGCAGCTTTAAGACATCAAATGCACCTTTGACTGGGGCAGACTGGTGGGGAAGCACCTGCTAGACCATTGGATTCACCTGTTGTCTCTGGTGGATTGTCTCTGTTGGAAGATGATGTAGGGCACATAACCAGGGAAGGGGGAGACACATTGGTTTCATATCTCTGTAGCCATGCCTTTCCGCTGGAAAGAGAACAGTCCATGTGAACTATTGTGAATGGACATATGGTGACATTCTCAAATTGTCTCAAAAAGAGCAAACCCTCTGGTATAAAGCCTGCCATGATGAGTTACAGATACTCAAGGATCAAAAGGTCTATGAAATTGTGGATTGACCTGCAAATAGAAAGATTATCAAAAATTCATGGGTCTTTGATGTTAAAACCAATGGAAGAAAGAAAGCCCAGCTTATAGCCAAAGACTTCTCCCAAGTAGAAGGGATTGATTTCAATCAAATATTCTCTCCTGTCATATGCTTTGAGACAGTGCAGTGCATGCTCACCCTCTCAGCAACAGAGAACTGGTACATTACTGGTCTCAATGTCTGATCTGCCTACCTATACAGCAAACTGGACGAAGAACTCTACATGGACTTCCCTGAAGGCTTTATGTCTCCTCATCTCAAAGGGAAGGTCTTGAGATTACTACATGCCCTATATGGTCTTAAACAAGCAGGAATAGCTTGGTGGCGTGAACTCAACAAATCCATGAAAGAACTTAGCTTCACACATCTTAAAATAGATGCTGGCCTATTCATCTATCACAAAGGCAAAGAGCTCGTCCTAGCGATTATCTACGTAGACAACGCCATCTTCTGTGGCCCCAACAAACCTTTCATAGACAAGGCTAAAGCTGCCTTCATGAAGAAGTGGGACTGTTGCGACTTAAAAGACACATGAATTCCTAAGAATAAACATATGTCGGGACAGTCAAACAATTAAGATAGACCAGTGAGAATACCTCAACAAAGTCATTGAGCAATGTGGTATGACTAATGCAGAAATTGCCAACGCCCCTCTCTCACAGAGTTACTATCCAGAGAAGAATGATCTACCTGTCCAACCAGAACTTCAGATGTGATTCCAACAGATCATCAGATCATTACTGTATCTTATAATCAGCACCAGGCCTGACATCTCATATGCGGCTACCCAACTTGCCCACATGTCCACCAACTGATCAAAAGAGCATCTGAATAGAGCTCTATATATCTGCTGACCAATGGTTCTCATAATGTTTACTCACAGGAGCTTGTTGGACAAATACATTGAGAATTTGCTCAAACATATAATACTGAGCCTGCGTGGAGAATGTAAGTCCCTTCAACCTCCTTTCCTACTCTGAAAAACAGTATGGTTCACTGCCAATCTAGCTTTGCTTCTCATAGGAAAGCTTAAAGGCAAAGAGAAACAAGAACATGGTGGCCAACACCACTCAAGAAATTGATTTTCTCAAATGATCTGTTGACTGGAGTCCCTGTTAACACTTTTGTTATAGTTAACACTTGAAGGTGGTGGCCAGTAGGCTGTAGTGGGTGGGCAGAGCCACCAACCCTCAAAATGCCTAGTGTCTGAGATTGTTGAAAAGTTCATTACCTCAGAGTTCTTTGCTGAGATGAAGAGAACAGCAATGTGTGCTTGTCTTAGTAATCAGCTCACTGAGATAATGAATTAATATAATGACTTGCTGTATTTGAGGGGCAGCTACAGGAGATTACTCCCCTTCATCTGTGTGCAAGTCATTTGAGTAGGGGATTTATTCAGGGATATCAGAAAGCTCATAGAAGAGTACATGATGCATTTCAGGGCCCTTCCATAATACTGCCCAAATAAACAGTGGCACCTTCAACTTGGATTTGGTGGATCATCCACACTTTTGAGCAAGTGAAAAATGCCCTGGGTCAGGTTGTTGAGCAGATATAGGCATGGACAAGACTGTTGGGTTCTGAAAGACAATGGTGTCCATTGTTGGCCACAACCTTTATCTGCTAGAAGGGAGTAGTGTGGTTGCTATCTTCAAGGAGCAGGGAGGGGCAAGGTCTTGGCTAGGAAGATTGTATAGCATGTCCCTCCAAAATGATCTTGGGGTGTGAAATTCCCTACCTGTCAAACATCAAATGACATGTTTTCAGATGGAACAATACTCTGCCCAAGATGTTCTAACATAGCTACCCATCTTCTAAAGTACTCTAAAATATATTATTAAAGTAATCATGGAAAAAATGCAGGATGGTGACCAAAAAGTGGCCAAGCAAAGGAAATAAATATAGATAGTCTCACTCTATACTTCTACCAGCATATACACATATCACACAGATTTGCTTGCACATCCCCTCTCTGTCAAATGGGCAGCCAATTTACTCCCATTCACCCTGAGGCCAATGATACTACTCTCCAAAATACTGGTACCTCTTGAGGTAGAGTGACAAATTTTCTTCTTTGACCTTGTAACCTTCCAAGTACAGGCTATTGTATACATCTGTCTCTTGTGTTGATCAGGCAGGCAGATCTTACTTAGGCTTGATGACAGGGATATCTGAGGTGCAAGTGGCACTTTGAACACATAGATGCTGCTGCACAAATTAACTGAATTTAAAGATATATACTGGAGTTCCATGCATATGTCATCTCTTAACTTACTTTACTTTGCTTATCTGTCATAACTAGGTCTGACTGATTCTATTTCTGAAAATCTACTGTTTATGTTTTCTCACATTCTCACATACCTTCATCATCATACTCTTCATCTACCAATACAATTTCAGCCTCTTGCAGGCCTACTGCAAGTTGTATGTGGTTAGTATAAAATACATAGTGATGTGTCAGTTGCTGGAGGACATATCTTCTTCTTGATCATATGTATACACATGAAACATAGCAAGTCTAAAGGTTCACTTTTCATTCTATATTGCTTTGGGTGTAGACATTGTGGTTTTATAACAATTAACTGCTCTTATACTATAGCAATTATCATAATACAAGGTGACAGTTGTAACGAAACATGGGCCCCAACCTTTTCAACTCTCAACAAAGAGAGGATTCTGACCATGTCTTCTAGGCACTTCCTGTGCTCTGCATGTAGAGCATTTCAGGCCTTTTCACACCATCTTACAATGGTTGAAGGCTAATGGCAGTTATCAGCCACTAACAAAAATTGGACACACTTGGATAGGAACGAGGTAATCCACTGTGAGCATGTTGGTGGACCTCTTCTGCTTGGAGAAGGCAGGTCAAACCTGCATATACATGCTGTGTTTGAAACTTATCTCCACTGTGGCAAATATAATTACACCATAAGGATTAGTTCACATATGAGTACAATATTACTCATACTAAACATGTTCAAATAGAAGAACACCAATGTTAGTATTGGTTCTTGTATTTTTTAACATGTATTCTTGAGATTTATAGTACCTAATCTCATTAAACAACAACACTAGTATATTATGAACTGTACATATTACAATTGCCCCTGTTCATCCTATTATTCCTATATATTATTCCTCTGTTTTTCCTTTCTTTTTTCTATTGCTAGATTAGTAGTGACACAATCTAAGATGCCATATTCTTTCTCCTCCTTTATATTTTAGCTTTTGACAATGGTTTTGTTTCCAATTCTTGCCCAAATCTGGTGAATATTTCTCCAGCTACATATCACTGGATCCACCTTTCTCAGGAGGGTGTTAAATGCCTTGTGGTCATCTCAAAAGTTTAATAATACCCCATAGTCATTTACACTAGCATATAATCAATACTTCACAAATATTTTAGATCATAAGATAAAAATTGCACACCTCTTTTCCAGATAAAGATGTTATTTGACCCTCTGGCTCATCTTGAATTTGAATAAACAAATAGTAAAACCATTTGCCTCTGTTACCACATTTAGGGCAGATGTTGACAAAAGAGTAACTAGATGTATAATGAGTCTACATAGATTACAGCAGAAGAATACAAAATTAACAAGATTGAGAATCCCATTTCTGCTTCTTTCCAATTCTCCCTTGACCATATATTCTCATCTGATATGGCACTAGTTCACATGGAAGATCTATTTAAATTTTAAGATTAAATACAAAGAGTAATAGTAGATCATGGATCTGATGGCAGCAGCAGCATCTGCTGATAAGGCAACCTAATGTATGAATCATCAGGAGTGAACAAGTCACTAAAAAATCTGCAATACTCTCCAGAGCCATCACAGAAGTCACCCCCTGCATTTTGTGGACCTGTATATCCTCCTGCTGTTGGGTAATGGCATATATGTTGGGGCAGCATATGTGGATGTGCACCATAGTAAGGTGGATAGTGTACTGGATAGTCTGGGTGGGGGTAATAGCCATTTGGATTGACCAGCTGTACTCACTCATGTTGTGGGAAGGGGTGAGATTGATGAGGGGGGTAAACCTGGCCTGGGGTTGCATGCAGAAGGGTAGGTATGTTGCAATAGCAAGTATCTGGCATTGCCACATGATATAAGGGAATCTACTGTAGGGGACTTACCTTAGGACTGAAGGGTTTCTCAGAGATGATAGCAGTTGAGTATCAAAAGAGAGAGATATTAATTCAGACTTAGCAGAGTCTGATATAGTATTTACTTATTGCTAACTAATAAGGACATGTGACTGATAAGTACATGTCCTTTCAACAGGGTGGTGGTACACCACCAGCAGGCTTGATAATCTGCATTGATGCACTCAATAAAAGCAGGGAAGTTCAAGGGGGCTTTTGCTTAAGAGGTAATGGAGGCAGGTTTGATGGCATAGCCAACAAGAGTGGGGAAGTGGACATAGGTGGAAGGGGGACAGCCAATGCAGACATGCAAGGGGAAGTTGAAGCAAGCAGAAGAGAGGGAGAAAGTTGCAGAGGAAGCATGTGCCTGTGGCTCAAGCAGTACAGAGTGTCCCATCTGGGAGAAGTAGAGTGAGGTGGGTGTATCTTTGGTGCAAGTGGTAATGTGCAAAACATGTCCTGCTTGGGAGATGGCGAGGGTGGTCTGTTGGATGCATCTGCAGTGTATAAATGTCCATCAATATGCTTGTGAAGTGAGGTAGTAACTGCATCTTCTAATGCTGAGCTCACTGGCTGCCCACCACTTCAAAATAGATTGGCATTTTGGTTCATTACTTTCATCTTCAGCTGCAGGTTGGGACGCTCAGATAGCTTTGCTAAGGGTTCAATGGAAAGCTTCTAAGTGGCCCCTTTGGATGCTGAATGAACCATGTCCAGTTCATTCACAGCATGCAAATTCTGTTAATCTGCTTGTGAAGCACAGCACCAATTGAGTCTTCCAAGTTCGAGCTCTTATTATAGTTGATTGCCTTCATTTTAGAGCATGGACCAGAATTCTTGAATGGTTGCACAAAAAGTTTGGGGGGCAGTTGTTGAGGAGCTTCAGTGGGAGTCAATTACTATGGCACTTAGAATATGCAAGAATAAAACATACCAGGATGTTCACATTTTTGTCATCAGATGACCTGACATATTCAATAGAGACTGGAACCTTCTTGATACAAGCACCCCGCACAGCAGCTTTCCCCTTGTTGTTGGTCGATCTGCTGTCCTTTCATCACTTCTTGTGGGCATATGGTGCAGGTGGTGCAACTACCTTCCACTTCTGCTCAATGGGCTTCTGTGGCATGGGGGAGTTGAACTCTCAGCTACTAGGGATGGTGATCACTGCAGGCTTTGATTCATTGTGGGATTTATTAGGAATGACAATGGAGGAAGTGGATGATGAGGTTTCAGAGAGGTTGAGAATGTCTGGTAGTTGATTTACTTGGGGGGGACATTCCTGTTTGGACAAATGCTTTGAGCATACACAGGTAGCCACTGTGCCTGCAGTAAGGCATGGAAGGCCCTTTGAATTGCATATTTCATCTGCAAACATTCACAGCCTACAGGGCTCATGAGAATTGATGGGAGGAGCTTTGCTGAGAATGACAGAAGCAGTGTTGTTGACAATATCACCTGAATCAGCAGATATCAGTTAATTCAGACTTCCAATCTAGAATGACTTATGGAGTTCCTTCTTATTGACTCACCAGATTCTCAACCTCTTTACCTTGATTGCTGAGCATAGTTGCTACTTCTCGGCCAAAGTTAGGTCATTAATGCCTTTAGTATGTATGCCCTCATGGCAACTAGTGTTTAAAAGTCCAGTTGGCAACTGATATGGCAACTGGCAACTGGACTGGACTAGAGTTGTCAGTTGCCTCATTTTGTAGGTACATTTAGTTGCAGTTGCAACACTTCAGGCAATCAAAAATATCAGTTGCAACTGGTGTACAGCCACACCTGCTATTTAGGATGATTGTTTCAGAACTTATAGTAATTTATTTTGATTTTATTCACCCATATCGATTTCATAACATTTCTACAGACTGTCATGACCCAGAATTTACCAAGTCCAACTCTGGTCAACTCTGAAATACCTCGGACCACCTTTTGACCTCAGACCTAGATATTGTCAAGTCCAACTCCAATCCAACTCTGTTCTAACTCTGGAATACCTCAGACAACCTTTGACCTCAAATCAACGCACATATCTTGGACATGTAACTCCGTACTCATACCTGTATTAACCTCTTTCAGCTCTAGTCTACATTTCACCTCTCAATCGGTACAGCCTGTCCCGGCTGTGTTCCATGCTCCATTCAATCATCATTCTGCTCCTATATACATTGTCTTTTGTCAAGTCCAGGTCCTCTGAGTTCAAGTCCGGTGAGATCTGAGAGAGATGAGTAAAGAGAATGGAGGTTTGACCAAAGTTGACAAAGGTACAGAGGTGTGAGGATGTTGGTGCAGGACTTATGTGTTGCACCCTTGTCAGGTCCCATGTCCTCGTATTTAGGGTAGAGGGAAAGGGAAGTGAAGTCAGACTCGAGAGGAGGTGACTTAGTTAATTTTCATATTGAAGGTATGACAGAATAATACAGGGGACTTATATACTTTTCAAAACCCGGAAGAAGTCCAGATCTGAGACTAATGCGCAAAGGCGATGTACATTGGAACAGAATAATGAACAACGGGGCATGGAGCATAGCCAGGACAGGCTGTTCCAATCAGGAGGTGAAAATGTAGACTAGAACTGAAAGAGATTAATGTAGGTACAAGTACGGAGTCACAACTCCATAGATGTCCATTACTCCTTGGTCAACGTTCCCCGAAGTATTCCCAGTTGACTGGAGTTGGACTTGCTAATTTCTGGGTCATAACAGTATCCCCCTCTTAGGCCAAGCCCTCAAGGCCTGTCAGGAAAACCCCTGAGTGGAAAGTCCATGTGGAGGTGTCTTGTCTGAGGTCACATGATGTAGTCCACCTATGGATCAACAAACAGAATTGGAACTCCGCTGATGTTTGTGTATAAAGGCAGGGTACACCCTGGTCGGACACCAACAAACTCCTGATATCAAACCCTATTGCAAACATCAAACAGTGGCCAGATGCCCATCTCTTG
>JBBPNA010000382.1:0-24498 GCA_038090555.1 Boletus subcaerulescens | reverse complement strand
AATCCTAGTATAGTAGCTATAGATAAGCACTGCTTGGTCTGTGCCCCTATCTCTATAGTATAAGTAGTCGATCTAGTTAGTATCTAGTTCTCTAGTCTAGTTCTCCTTGTTCTTTCCCTAGTTCCTTAAGGCCTACAAGCCTAATAGACCATCTTCTCACAAGAGACTTACTCATTGCAAGAGCCCTCTAGCTAGCAAAGCCATCACAACTATCAGTTGTTCATAGATTGAATAACTAGGTCGTTACACATAGACGTGGAAGCATTTTTGAATGTGCCTTCAATGGGGGAGCAACCTGGAAGGTCATAGACCAGGAGAAAATGGATATCAGCCCACTAGCTAGTACTCATTGACATCTACAATTGCCAGATAAATGATATAGTGCTAAAGACACTTTGGGGTACCCGTAGTAAGGAATTTATTCAGCTTCTTTCGCAGGGAATGATCATTACGGACACCGACGGCACATAAGGTCGCTGCGAGGTCTCTTGCAAGACCGAGACACTCCTCTGAACTTACGTCCTGGACTCCTAAAAGCTTTCGCACACCGCGTGCGAGTCGACTCTTCAGGAGATGAGACTTATCTCCAATGGATGCAGCTCCTGGCGTCCCTTTCTTCCCTTCCACCTTCGGAGCAGCCAGCAAAGGCTCAATAAACTCCATCCTAAACCTCCGCAATGCCAAAGCTGCCAAAGGAACGATGCAATTTAATGTACTCGCAGCTTCTGCACGTTGTTCGGCCAGGGCCAGGGTTTCGGCCAAGCCCCCTTCTTTATACCCCCCCTTCTTCAACTCCTCGACCCTCCTCTCTCTCAAAGACTTGGCTTTCCGTGTGTTCCCTTCCTCGACATCGAAAATGTCACTCAGCGTGAGCCAACCCTTATCTTCATCAACGGCGCACTTGACATAGTGTCTATTAACGTAGTTGAGAAGTCGGTTGATGGAATGTACGCTCATGCTGTAGCGCTTAAAGCATGGTATGATATACTGGACGAGTGCCATATCGTCCTCAGGTGTGCCCAACAACAGCTCCCGGGCAAGGTCCATAAAGTACTTGTCAAGCTGCTCATAGAGATCTACCCCGGTCGCTGGCGGGACGGTACTCGGGCCCTTGTCCACCCTGCTGTTCGCGCGTGCGTTCACAGTCTCGGACTGCGCGGTGAAGTAATTGTATGTTGCAGTGTGGATGCCTATGTGGTATGGTGGTTCGATGGCGGGTGCTTTGTTGGTAGAGTTGGTCGGGGAACAGATGATGTGGTTGAGCACGGGGAGAATGTAACCCCAGAGAGCGGACAACGAAGCGGAGGGATTGGCACTTCCCGCAGAGGGATTTGGCATTGGAGGTAGTAATGCCACAGCCCCCTCTGTCTGCTTTCCCTTTCTTGTCTGCTTTCCCTTTCCTTTGGACATTGGTGCGGGAACTGTGTGATGACTCTAATGAGACCTAATGTTGAGAAAAAAAAGAGAGAGAGAGCGTCCGAGCGCTCAGTCTGTTCGGATGAAAAGTGGGGTGACACATGTATACAGTATGTATACTACAGATAGATTACGTCTGGAAGCTTCTTTTCCACATTCCTGGCATCTCCAGCATCTCCAGCACCAGCAGTTACGTCTCTACCTTCTCGATCAACTTGGAGTACTTCGATAATCTGTTGTGTCAACTCCCGCAGAACTGTCGGGTCTACTTCATGAAAATGCTGGTGGCGTGAACCAGTGTCTTCATCTTCAAGGAGGTGGGTCGGTTCCCTCACTGGAAATAAATCCCGCGACTTAGAGATGACAAGGTCATTCAATTTTCCCGCCATCCCGACGAAGTCTCTCTTTAGTAAGGTCAGCACAACCCACCACTGAGTACTTTTGTAGTGTCGCTTACCATGGTCGGGAGTTGAACTCCCACTGCAATGCACAGAAGGATGATCACAATGTGCATCAACCACCGGAACCACTGACATTTTGTACTAGTGGATTTTTCTTTATGCACATCGTATTGATGGGTCCAGATGGTGATTAGGGCCTTCTTCCGACCCACCGGAGGAGAAGTACAAGCGATGATACATCACCCGCTCACATCGCGTAGCTATAAACACATGAGTTTGTGTTGATATCAAACATCAGACACTAACCGCAATTGTTTGTACCAGTGTTGCACTCGCATGCTGGATAGTATCCAGTATATTACCTGTGCGCCTGTCAAAGACAAATACAGTCCCCTTGTCGCTTCCGCCCACAACAATCCTGTAGTCCTCCCCAGGGGCGACCTGCTTTGGGACTTGTATGCTGGGGGGATCAGTAATAAATGTTCGGATAGGCTCCCCTCCATCAAGGTGATACATTGTAAAACCGTTTGTTGCATTATCAATGACGAACATGCCCTTTTTCAGGTATACAGATGCAGATCCACTGCAGGTATTTAAACAGTCAGCCGGTTAACACTACAAAGGTGAGTTGAAGTTCTCACATCACAGATCGGCAACGATACTCTGACAAAATGCTCCCGTCTTTTCCGCTCATCTTAACTCTATCGAGGAAGTAAGTAGCGACAATTTGTCCGCAGTAACACGTACTTACACGTTACCATCGTACAGTCCAAAGACGTATAGATTTCCGTGGTCAACAAAGGAGATTTCCTTGGGTATGGTGTTGTCAAAGCGAACTGCAAATACAGACTGAATCTGTGAGCTGTTGCTGAGTGAGAGGACCTGGACAACATTGTTGTGTGTCCCAATGGCGATGCGTGATGCATCTGGTGTAGATGAATCCCATGCAAGGCAGGTAATTTCGAATCCTGATCCTAGTCTGCGTGCACAGATTTCCTGAAATTGCTTCTATAGGTTTAGTTAGATTTCGAGAATCGGGACAAGGGGATAAGACACAACGTATGTCGATAGGACTGGAACAGATAAACACAATGTACCCTGATCCAGTTCCGTAACACAGGGTCTCTGCAAAAGTGTGCTTGGTCTTCATCCAAACTGCACTGCTTACGATACCACGAGACTCGAGGTGAGTCGTTGCAGTCACCTCATTGCTAGTCTGAATATTCCATAATTTGATTCCATCTGTACCTAGCATGCGGAATGTCAAATCTGGACTGCCATGAACATTTTAACATATACCTCCAGCGGCAACAAGTTGACCGTCAAGGGAGATTGCTATTGCATGAATGGAACCTGCAGCACTAAAGGCTGCCACTTTTCGGTAGCGCTGTGTAGATCCTGAGAAAAGAGAGGGGGAGAAAATGAATAACATTGGCTGTGATGGTGACGGATGGTCGCCCGCTTTCAGCGTATAAGTACTTGTAGACTGACCCCCGTTTTGCCGATTACTAGGAGCTGTTGTATTGCTGTTGTCAAGAGTACAATGACAATAAATGACAATAACTTCGATTGTCAAGTACATGGTATCCAGGTGACAATAGATGACAATAATCAATGTTTCAACTTTCAACCATGGAAGTAATTGTCTTGCGCCTTCCGAAAACCCCCCATAAATCCATGCTCACACTTGGATGCAGCAGACGAACAATGCCCCCCACTACTATCAAACACATCTCCCCTTTCTACGATGACGAAAACGCTGCCCCGCCGCCCTTCCCTCCCATGCTTACAAACCAACTAGAGTTGTTCGGCAAGGCACACTGTCCAGCTACCTTACTTGCCAATGAAGCTTTGTCCCCAGCGGGCCTAGACACCACACAAGACCATCCTCGCTCTTGTTCCACCCCTGCTCCCAAGTTTCGTTTGGCTCAATTGCCCAAATTTATCCCCATACCCGCTTTTAAAGAAGGTTACTTTCCAGCATGCGAATTCTTCTACCCGCGACCAGCGTGCAAACTCTCCCACTTGTGAATCAACGCCATCCACAGACTCATCTTCAGAGGATGGCTCAGTTGACGGATCGACACTCAGCACACTTTCCAACAACTCAAAGATCCCAAAGCTAGTGGGTGAACCAGGATGTCCTGGGCGTGGTGGTTACAACTTGGAGACGGCCTTGGATTGGAGTACCAAGGCCTATTCCAAGTTTAAGGTGAGATCATGACAATTCTATGGATTCGTCGCTTAGGAACTTGGTAGAAACATGTACATCGCCTCATAGATGAACGCCTGGACGTCTCAAAGTGTGCGTCGGCCCAAAATCCCACTCTGTTGAAGATCGTGTGTGACAAAGTAAGCACGTTGGTTGGGCTTCTGTAAAATGGTAGTAACATCTATCTAGGCTACTGAGGCATTTCCCGACCTCGAGAACTATAACAAATGTTGGCCAGTGATGGACATGGTTATGATGCACCTCAAATATACGTCTAGTCGTGCCTGGTGCCAAGAAATGGAGATGGCTGTGGGCAAAAGCAAGAGGACATGTTCTTCGGTACATTTTTGGTTTCTTCTTGAGAACACCGTTGACCTCGATGGTGATCCAGAAGTGATCATTTGAACTTGGGTCCTGTCACGCATGTATATATACGATAGCATTGTATCCACAGTTTCTCTCATATTATGATGTGTTCTCCTTTCATGACTTCAGCCACACGCCATTGTCCTGCTAGTCGCCGAATCCATCAAGAAGGTTGTTAATGTGGCAGCGGCTCTGCCAAAATCTAATCCACGTCCATCTACCACGTCCATCCCCTCTGTCCGACACTAGCTCCCGATCGCCCACCGAACCATCAAATAATACTGTCTTCTTTGTCTTTGGATCTCCTCCGCTGTTATCGATCCCACACTCAAGACCGCACATTTCGTACTTTTCAATTCAGGTTAATGCTATAAAACTACACATGCCCCGACTGCAAATTGTACATGTGTTTATGGGTATGCAGCGGTTTTGTGAGGGTCATTGACTGTGGTAGCTCACTTCTCCTCGCTAGGCAGCCAATACGCTTCGTAAACCTTGAGGCAAGTCAATACCAATATCACGAGGCTGATCCGATCAAGTAACTCACTGCGGCATTATATAGTCGACAATGGCGACATCCCATGGACACATGTTTACCACAATGGGTTTCCGATCGCCAATTTTCATCACAACAACGTCACCATGAAAGCCGTCAAACAGCCGGTTAGCTTGAAGCCCACTGTGCCATTTGAAGAAGACGCAGTAGCAATAGGTATGTCTTCCTTCGTGTACAGTTAATTTGCAATTATGGACATATGGCTGTAGCACAGCCTCTTGCATCACAGTTTCTGCAACTGGGTAACGGAGTGCACCCCAAGATGCATTGGCACACCGGGTGAGCACTGTCACTTGGCAAGATTTCCAACAGACCGTGGAGTACAGTCTGCATCAGAGTCGAAGCTCAGAGGTCTGTGACAAAAATGAACTACCAGCAGTGTCCCATTATTGACTGTACTCACAGTAGAAGATGGGAGGATATAGACGCGAGTGTTCACCATCGTGGATATGTGGAATAAGTCAGTTTGAACGAGCGACGGAGTAGGTGACCAGCACCAGTAAAAGGAACAGCTAGTGCGCAGAGAGGTGGGCGACATTTGTGGGCAATGTTGTCAGCAGGCGATTTTTATGCCCTTCATCTATCAGACTGCTCCAATTGGAAGATAATTGAAGACAATTGGGACAATTGGGTTTCGTCGTCTGGGGGTTCAAGGTGTGTCATTTCTGATCTAAACAGCCAACATATACAATTGACATTCATCATATACAGAATACATCGCCCTGCGCAATGTTGTGCCCAACTCCTAACAATTAACATCCATTTGCACCCAACCCACCGACCCGAATACACATCCCCCTGCACAATGTTGCACCCAACTCCTAACAATTAACATCCATTTGCGCCCAACCCACTGACCCGAATACACATCCCCAGTGCGACGTTGACAATTGACATTGATCTGCGCCCGACCTAAACACTACCATAACAATTGGCATCCATTTGTGCCCGACCCTGATTACGTGCGATGGTAACCGCCTTTTGTCCTCATGTGTATTTGTAGGTCACCTGACAATCTTGATCTCATTTTTTCCACCTCCAATGTTGTTCAGTGATGATATTGATGTTCTTATGCCTGGTGCCCTTTCCAACACTATCAGGTGCTCTTCTCCACAAACTCCTACCCCACAAACTGCAACAAACCTTCCTGAAGACATGGATCTCCTTATGGACAATGACGAACCCCAGCCGTCTCCCAACACTATCATACACTCTCCACAAACTCCTACCCCACAAGCTGCGACAAAACCTCCCGAAGATGTGGATCTCCTTATGGACAATGGTGAACCCCTGCCGTCTCTCGACACTATCATACACTCTCCTCCACAAACTCCTACCCCACGCACCGCGACAAAGCCTCCTGAAGACGTGGATCTCCTTATGGACAACGATGAACCCCAGCCGTCTCAAACGTCACCCGAAAGCAATCCAGAGATCTCAGAAAGCAACAGAAATTCTGATAAATCAAGACCACTCGTGCGGTCTCGTAGCACGGATCATCTGGCTGCGTCTTCCGAGTTTACAGTGAGTGCTATTTTCTATTCATATACCATCGCTCACGATGTTTTTTTTTATTACTTTAGGTCTCCAAGTTTGAAAAGCATGTTCCAAAGGAGGTCAACCACTCAGCGGCCTTGTGCAAGACTCTCTACGAGAAAGAGGACGTCATCAGCAGGCTTATCATGCATCTCTGCCAGATAAACGTTGTGAGTACCTTAGCTATGGACGATAGACTCGGATCTCAACCTTGTCGAAGGTTCATTTGCAGGAGAAGGAGGTGCTTCAAAAGCAAATACGGGATCTCCAAGAGGCAACACATCTAGAGTTAGAGGGGCAGAGGACGAAGATCACGGAGCTCAATCAGCTCATAAAGGAGTGCGAGCTGGTGAGTTGTTACTTTCCATACGTAAATACCATTCTGACTGCATACCAAGGCATATCAAGAAGAACGTGCCAAACTCCAAGAGCAAATGCATTCCGCGAATGAAGCAATCGCCGAACTTGAGAGGCTCATGCAGGCACACGAGCAGGTGAATTATCGGTTTTTGTGCACAAACACCATGCTGACCACATACCAAGGTAAATCAGCAAGAGCGCGACATGCTTCAAGAGCAGATGCATGCTGCGAACAAAGCAGCAGCCCTGCAACATAAGGCTGACATCAACAAGCTTCAGAAACAATTTGAGGTATGTACTCATACTCATTTTTGGGATTAAGAAAAACTAACACGTTGATTATGTAGACAGAGATGAAGGATCAATTGGAGAAGGTTGTGGCCGCATCTCGTCTCAACCTCTCCAAAGCGCTGGAACAGCGTGACCAAGAGCTGAACGAGAAGTTGCAGGAAAACATGAGGGTATGATTGTGTTATGTCTTCTAACCACTCTTCCCACTTATGGTGAATAGATTGCCCAGGAGAATGATTCGACACTCAACCCGGCAGAGCAATACGCACATCAGCTACCTCAGGTACTATTTCATTGCTTTTGGCTCATGTACTAGCTAAGGTTTTCCAGTCCGTGCACACCTCACTCCCCCCTGGACTCAACAATGAAACCAATGACGAGTCGCCTGTGCACCCGGCACCAGAGAGGCGGTCCAGGACAGCAACAAGGCCGCCGTCAAACCCCGCAGTAGTCACGTCGAACCTCGACATGATCAAAAGGTTGAAGAAAAGTCAGGGATTTTCACACAGAACGCACCTGATTCAGGTCCAAGTGGAAGCAGAGGTAAGCAAACTCATCCTCACAGTGATGATACGAAGAAGGAGATACAAATAGGATGCTGTCTCGCATGCCACCGCTGTACAACAGGGAACCCGATGCCCCTCACACGCTGATGCTGTGGTAAGCAAACTCGTCCTCGCAGTGGTGATACAAAGAAAAATGATACAAATAGGGTGCCGCCTTGCATCCCACCGCTGTACGACAGGGAACCCAATACCCCTTGCATGACGACGCTGAACAACAAGACGCCTCTACACATGCCATGCCCATACAACAAGAGACTCTGATGCCTTACCCATTCAACCAGGCAACGTTCGATGTAATGATGAAGAGCTTTGAAGCCGCTTTCAGAAATGTCCTGACTGATGGTCAGGCATTTCCGCATCGAACTCATGCGCCACCCCGAAAGAGGCGTCAGGAGGAGCAAGACGTCCGTGAGCAAAGGCTACAGGAGACGAATACAGAGCGCGATTTCTTCTTGGTAAGGCAGAAATACCCTTGGATGTCCTGGATCTGACCTGTCATTGAAGAATGAAGCAAGGAAGCTTTTCAAGGCGAAGTTTGACTTCAGCCAAGACAACGACTTCATCACTTACGACCCTGCCAATCCTTGCGACGTATATGCATATGAGTTTGAAGATGGCCCAGGACCAGATGTTGATCGGCCGTCTTTCAATTTGCTGCACGGTCCCACCTCAACCTGGAACAAAGCAGTCATTGAGATCCTCCTCCATGAGTTCCAGGCTGTGTGTCAATCACAAGGATGGCCATCCCGTCGGTCCAATGACTACATCAAAGTTCTCATCATTGAGCGCTACAAGCGGCTCAGGACCATGTGGAGGAAAGTACAACCAAAGCTAACTGAGAAAGGGGTCTTGGAGACACCGTCGGAGATGGAGGACCGTCTCGTCGCTGAAAGGAATGCTGTGTTGAAGGCGAGCCACCAGACAACTCGTCGCTGCAATGTAAGTTACACACATGAGCTAAAACTAGGCTGACTTCAGATTAATTGATAGAAATATGTTTGAAGGGTTGTAGTCCTCGAGCATTTGGTTCAATTGAAGACCGAAGAACTCGAAGATGACCTTGATGCATGGGTATGGCTAAAAGACCTTGTTACTGGCCTCGGGGAGCATGGGATGAGCTCCGAGGAGAGTGGTGATGAAAACAATCTAGAAACTGTCTTGCGTGTCAAAAACCTCGAATGGCGCCGTCCCATGGAGCGGGAACTCGGCCTAATTGACCTCCAATGCTTGCTTGACAGCGATGTATTTGCACCTCAAGGTTCCTGCCCTTTGCGCAGGATATGTGCGTCTGGAAATCCAGTGAGCTCAAGGGCTGCGGTTACGGGGTTACCAATGGCAATGTACAACAGAGCATGGATTGCAGGGCTTACTCAACGACAAGTAGAAGCCTTGGATGTTTCGCCCACCGTTTTTCCATGGATGGTAGTGGCAAGTACATAGCGTACTACAACAATATTGATCGTCACAATAAATCAGCCAATGGACGGCACAAGCATGTATATTACGGTTAGTAGTGAGCACACTTCAGCCAGGCAATGAACGGGCAGTGATCGGGCAGTGATCGGGCGATGAGTGGGCACAACATATGATATTCGTGCAATATCTAAAGTTAAGGCATATATTTTAGTGGCCTCGCAAACTTCAAGTATAGGAGGAGTGCTCATTGTTCATAAATACATCAAATTTTGGCTACCATATAATCAATACACAAATGCAAAATATCATAGCGACTTAAATGTGAAGCCGAAACTTCAAATATCCACTGACATAGTAATTACAGCTATACTTTAAAATAAAATTGATATTCCATACACAACAATACCTATGCGTATACTTCAAGTCTCCGCAGGAATTTTGTGGTCCGTTAAAACTTCAACTATCATATTGTCTTGATTGTCATACTAATCTTTAAATCGAAGGTTTGCATTTCGTTTCACATTAAAGGCTGTCTTTAACCTCTCAAAAACTGTAGTGTTATGCACCTAACTTAGGCCCAGTTCTAGGTATTGTGGTTAGACCAGCTGTATCGAGGTCAGGCCAGCTATAACTTAGCGATTCTGTAACTCCGACCTGGCTGTAACTCCGACCTGGCTCACTTGTTCACAGAGAGAGGTCCAGACCTTTCATAATGAGTTTGGTGGAGTCCGAAAAGCTCACCATGCCCCCCATTCAAAATGCCCTCAAACTCAAACATCCACACCACACACATAAGCATCAATTATCTGCACAGAGTCCTCCTAGGATTCACCACTTTCATCATTCTCTGCAGCATCAAAGTGTTGCAAATCATGCAGCAAGAAGTTACGTCCAGGGTTTCGGCTCAATGCTTCACATCAGCAAACTAGAACCTTGCTGTACAGATAGGTCAGGTCTGTACAGTATAGTACAGTACTGTACAGTGAGTACAGTGCTGTACAGTGCTGTAAAGTGGGGACCTTTAGGTGACTGATTTGCTGATGCAGGTGGACCAAACCCCTCACCGTTTGGATGCTCAATCTTCTTATCAAGCAGTGACAGAAGATGGGGCAAGTGATGTCCTTTACCCCTACAGTTTACAATACAGTGGCACACGGTATGCAATGTGGTTTGATTTCTACACAAATCAGGTCCAAGTTTAATGGAGTACGTTGAAATACACATATGACACCACTTTCCAGCACTGATCAAATCCACCTGCAGCTTAAAAAAAAGTACAGAGCAATAGAGAGGTACAACAAATCTTCAGGACATGCTCCATGGAATGATGAATTCAGTGCAAACATCGATGAGACGTCAGAGGAGGACATCCAATCTTGGGAGCAATATCTCGCCACCACCCAATCCAATGTAAGTCACATAATCCATCTACATTGAAACTATAATAAGAGATGTATTCTAGGTCGAGCACTTGAGTGAACATCGCAACACTGGATGGCTTTACTATTCTAGGATGAGGATGCTGTGTGCAGGCCAACCGTTCTCCGAGGGTGACCCCATGTAGCCACTATGTACTGTATTAATCGATCCATCCTGCTTGCATTTAATGCATCGGGTTCGGAGGAGCCTGCCTCAGGGTGGATGCCTTTAGATTCCGGTGAGCCTCCCAGATGATAGGATTGGGCCCCCTGTTTGGGCATATCGAGATGCACCGAGGTGCATGACCAAGCCTGATGGAAAAGACCATGAGCCATGGACTGAGTCATTCAGGTGAGCCTGGGGTTGAGACATGAGCACCCTGTCTGATTCAATTGAGCCCCTTTTGAGAGGCATCACAATCTGCCAAATTGCATGGCCAAGCCATAGCAACAAGATCCATTGCCCTTGGCTGAGCCATTCGGGTGAGCTTATGCATGGGGGATTGGGCAACTTGTTTGATTCGAATGAGCCCCTGACCAAGGGGATCGTGAGTGACCAAATTGCACGGCTGAGCCCTAGGGAAAAGGCCCATTGTCACTGGCTGAGCCATTCGGGTCAGCTCACACTTGGCAGAGTGAGTAAGGGTCTAATTCAAACAAGCCTCTGACTGGGGTCATTGTGAAGGACCAAATTGCACGGCCGAGCCCTAGTGACAAGAGCCATTGCCTTAGGCCGAGGCATTTGGATGAGCCCATGCCTGGGACGAGACATCGTATTTTGGGGCCAAGCCCATCCTAACAATCCCATTACCTTGGGCCGAGCCATTTGGCTGAGCTGACAGTTGGAAAAGTGAGCAACCTGTCTGACTCAAATGAGCTCTTCACCAGGGGCATTGTGAACAACCAAATTGCACGGCCGAGCCTGAGGGAGAAGATCTATCGCATTGGGCTGAGCCATGTGGGTGAGCCCATGCTTGGGACATGAGCAATCTGTCTGATTTGAATGAGCCCTTGTCGAAGGGTATCATAGGGCGCTGTGGTGTACAGCTGAGCCCATCCCTCGAATCCCATCACCTTGGGCCGAGCCATTTGAGTGAGCTCACACTGGGGAATTGAGAAACCCATTTGATTTGAATGAGCCCCTGACCAGGGGAATCGTGAATGACCGAATTGAACGGCCGAGCCTGAGAGACAAGAACTAGTGCCTTGGGCTGAGCCATTCGGATGGGCCCATACTTGACATATGAGCACGCCATCTGATTCGAATGAGCCCTTGTCGAGGAGCATCATGAAACACTGTAATGTATGGCCGAGCCCATCATAACAATCCCATTACAATGAGCCGAGCCATTCGAGTGAGCTTAAACTTGGGAAATTGAGTAGTAACCCTTTTGATTCAAATGAGCCCCTGACCAGGGGTATTATGAACGACCAAATTGCACAGCTGAGCCTGAGAGACAAGAGCGATTGCCTTGGGCTGAGCCATTTGAGTGAGCCGATGCTTGACACATGAGCACCCCATTTGATTCAAACAAGCCCTTGCTGAGGGGTATCATGAGACACCATAATGCATGGCCAAGCCCATCCTCAAAACCCCGTTACCTTGGGCTGAGCAATTCCACTGAGCTGACAGTTGGGAAAATGAGCAACCCATCTGACTCGAATGAGCCCCTGACCAGGGCCATTGTGAAGGACCAAATTGCACAGCCAAGCCCAAGTGAGAAGATCTATTGCCTTGGGCTGAGCCATTCGGGTGAGCCTATGCCTAGTATATAAGCAATCCGTCTGATTCGAACAAGCCCTTGTTGAGGGGTGTCATGAGACACCATAATGCATGGCCAAGCCCATCCTAACAATCCCATTACCTTGGGCCGAGCCATTTGAGTGAGCTCACATTTGGGAAATTGAGTAATCCATTTGATTCAAATGAGCCCCTGACCAGGGGCTTCATGAATGACCAGATTGCACGGCTGAGCTATTTGGATGAGCCCGTGCCGGGGAATTGAAGCTCCAGTCTTCCAGGATGAGGGGACCGAGATGCAGGGTCAAACTCATTGGCTGAGTTATTTGGGTGAGCATGAGTCATATATGTTAGGGCGGCCAATCATATTGCAGGTTATCAAGCCTCTTTTGACCATCCATTAGTGATGCTGAGAAACATGATTTAACCCCTGATGTGAGTATCAACCTCACCGGCTGCATCTGAGTTAAATCTCATCTGGCCATCAAAATGGAAGTTTAATCCCAGAGATTCCCTGATAGGGACTGTTACACTTGGCCTGGGTAGGGATGAGAACAGCCTTGAAAGACTAAGTCAAAGGTTCAAAGAGATAGCATGCACTTAATGGTAGCACGAAGTCCAAGGAGGATGTTCCACTTTAGAGTGGAAACAGACTTGATCAAAGGTTCAAGGGTTCAAGGGTTCAAGGCGACTGAAGTTTAAGCCAGAAGGAGCCAAGACAAATAGATGTGATTTGAGGAGATCTAAGCTAAGGTACAAAGGTGGGTATCGTGGGTTTATATACCCGGTTACAAAGTTAAGGGTAGGCATGGTTTAAGGCAGGTACGGAAGACCATGGAATGGAATGGAAGATGGAGGAAGTAGTCGCTGATGAAGCAAGTGAGATATCAGATATCAGATGGGTGGGTGTGGATGAGTCAGCAACAAAAGAAATAATATCCAGGGCCAAGGATCAAACCGGTGTAGAGACTGGTACGTCTCTATGTTCGTATCCCCTTATTCTTCCATCTTCCGTCGTCCCCTATAACCCCTAATACCATATCCTGTCACCAACCGTTGAAGTCCGGTACCACCAGACTAGCTCGGACTAAGACCGCTATACCGAATGTACTGTCCTGTTTGTCTTAAACTCTTTTGGGTTTCATTTGTACTGATACATACATATTGCCACCGACCCTATGGGTTGTTCTTCTCTTTAAATTAGTCTCCTTGATCGTAGTTAGGGTCCGGGTATACCCGGACTATAAATGTTTGTACATTGGAAAATATGATTAGCTTCCGTTTGGCTCACAACTACCATCACTGTCACCGTCACCGTCTACCGTCTAACGTCTACTGACTCGCTGTCCAACGTCTTTACGCTTTTCCTTCTCTTCACCATCATCCTTACCGTCGACCAGACTACCAGACTTAATGACCGACTCTACCGCTAATGACCAGACTTCGACCGGACTATTGAGTTGGACTCCTCGGGCTTCTTCTCTACTTCTTCCCCACTTTTCTAAGAGTCCCTTTCTTTCACGCTAATCCAGTAGGACTTGTCCTACCACACGGACTAGCATCTTTACAACTGGAGCCCACCACAAGGGACTCACAATGGGGTTCCAGATGAAGAAGTCTCTGACCTACAACTCAATGCCAAGAACTTGAAAACTTCCTCGACTACTTCCGGAATTTGCAAATCGGCGACAAGTCCGAATTCCTACAGCCGGTTATGCCCAACAACGCTTGGCACAACCGACTCAACCTCCCTACTCTAGCCGACCTAGGAATTAGTCCCTTGACAGGTTACAACCCATACCCCTTGTCACCGACACGAGACTGGTCTAATAGGTCCGGCACTTCCCGTTCCACCTCTTCGTCGCTGCATTTGGTTAGAGACCTGTCACCAGAACCTGTTCAGGCCCAGACCCATCACACTGCCTGTGCTAACGAAGCTCAGGGTGAACTAAGCGAGCACCCTAGCATGGACGGTCAACTGCCCAGAGCATATATATTCTCGACTCCACCAAGGAACACATCATCTCCCATTTCCCAATTTTCTTCACTGCTCACACTGCTCTCATCTGACCCTTCAACATCATCAGAATCATCCGACTCCTCTTCTGAATCATCTTCGCTGTCCCTCTCATATCTCTTAGATCCATCTACCGCTTCCTTCCAAGACTCTCCCCTACCGTCAGACTTTACTCTGGCCTGCTCTATATCGTCACTATCAAGCCTTACTTCATCCAGACCATCGTCCACTCCTATTCCCCTATCCAGTCTTAACTCTCATATACCTCTTCCCTTACCGAACCGTTTACCCGTTCAACCCCCAGCACCAAGAGCACCTATGGCCAATGCTGGACCTCAGATGCCTCTTTGAGGAACGGCTAACACCCCCAAATTCAACGGCAAGACTCCGGTGTCGCTTCCCTGGTTCCTTGAGGATGTCGAACAACTCACTACCGCCTCCGGTCTTAACCAAGCAGAGACCATTCGCGCCGCTATATGATACGCCAACCTTGAAGAAGCTGAAGGTTGGGAGCTGCTTGATGAAGCGACCGCCGTCCCAGCCATATGGGCGGACTTCGCAACCACCATCAAAGGGACGTACCCCGGATGCGAAGGAGCTAACTGATACTGCAGGGCGGATATCCAGTACCTCGTCCAGGAGTTCAGGGTAAAGCCTATGCGAACGATTGACAAACTAGAAGAGTATCAACATAAGTTCCTGAAGGTCGCGAAGCTCCTCATTTGAGCGAGGAAGCTTTCGGACCTTGACCGTGACGCCCTCTTCCTCTCCAGACTTCCGGAGCACCTCAAAACGCAAGTCCGACAACATCTCCTCATCACGAAATCCACCCATCATCCATCTGATCCTTACCCGGTTGCGGACACCATGGAGGCTACCAAGTTTTTACTCACCAGTTCAGCTCTTTGCATGCTTCTACCACCCGCACACCTCGCTGCACCTGTCATGCAACCCTATTACCCCACTTGGGCTGCACCCGGTCCAGCCCTTCCTACCCCACAGACCACTCAACCGGTCCCTGCTCCTGTTGTCAAACAGGAGCAGATCGCCACCCAACAAGTTGTAAACAGGAACTGTGCCTTCTGCGCAGATCCTAGCCATTTCATGGGTAACTGTCCCCATGTCAAAGCTTACATACAGGCCGGTAGGGCCTGCCAAGGCTTAGGCGGCTGGCTCTGTCTCCCAGATGGGCGACGTATCCCTCGTATCCCCAGAACATGTTGTCTAAAGAACTGTCTAGACCATCTTCCCCTGCCAACGACCACCGTAGCCACCCCCATTCCCACTGTCACCACAGGCATCGTTTCCCTTACCTACCCCGACACTGATGCCATCCTAGACATCGAACCATCAGTCTTCTTGCTTCCAGTCAATGACTCGGACAATGATGAACCACCGGTGATTGGTTACCTGGACTTCGAACCATATATCGCTCGAGCTTGGGCATCCTTCCAAGTGGATAAGGCTAAGCCCAAAGGCCCCAAGCTTCGCTTCGATGGTGTCGAGATGCCACCTCACAGGACCAGTCGTCCCGGTCCTCGCCCAGCCCCGGTTGCCGAAGAAATTGTCTCTCCGGCAGTAGAGGCAGCACGTGTTATTGTTCCTGTACCCTCGCGACCTATGGCTCAGGCGCCACCTACTACTCAACCCACCGCTTCTTCCTCTAAAAGTACCATTCTGGTCAGACCCGAACAAGCTAACAACTCTTCATTTGCCCCAGCTGGGCAGTTTAGATATATGTTCCCTCTCAAAGATGATGCCGCTCCTAAGCATATTGTTGATTGAGTCCTCGAGACCACCATCCCCATACTGGTCAAGGAACTCCTGTCCGTGGCCCCAGAGTTTCGCAAACAACTCCGGGAGCTAGCTACTACCAAGTGTATACCCGTATCAACTAATGTTGTACAGGTTAACGAATTAGCCGGCAAAGACCCCGGCTCCGTGGAGCGGGAATTTGGAGACCGTGATCACCAGAGTGATGATGGACTCATTGTGGCTCACCACAGCATACTGTTAAGATCGCTCAAAGCTAGAGTCGTCAAAGCCGGCCGGACTATCGTTGCTGTACTCAATACTGGATTGGAGATCATTGCCATGCCCAAACGGGTATGGACGTTGCTCGGTCTACTGGTCCAGTCAGACCACGTAATGACCATGTCAAATGCTAACACCAGCACGGAGTTGACGATCGGTGTACTCGAGAACCTTCACCTGGACTTTGGTGCCGGCGAAGTATGCCTTCAGGTACAAGTAGTCCCTAGGGCTAACTTCGACCTCTTACTTGGCCGACCATTCCATTGTCTTATGAGCGCATCCACTGACGATTTCCCTGATGGTGCACAGACTATTACACTCTGTGACCCCAACTCTGGTAAAGAATACAAGTTACCGACTCGACCCTGGATGGAAGGATGTCCCCAGTGTCGTAAAGGTCTATTCTGCGCTAACCACCAATCCATTGTCGAGATGGGTTTTTAGATTTTGATGAGCCGCCGAAAGGCTGGGGAGATTTTAACATGATTACCGCTCTGCATTCACCCTTGCCAGTTGTCACCGCACCCACTCATACTGGTCCTTCCAGTCCTTCTTCTTCTTCTTCGACCGGTCTACCTTCGGACTTAGGGCAACCGGTCCGTTCTTCTACCTACCCCTTCTTATCATCCACGCAGTCCATTCTATCACCCGTTCATACCCTCGCACTTAACTCTACTTACATCTTCGATGTCGCATCTCATTCTCTGGCCTACAAACTGGTAGCCAGAAAGATCCGGTCAGTTGTGGCCCCTCTTGAGGAGGAGTACCGCATACTGCGCCATTTACCGGACGATCCTCTCACTGGACTTATACCACTACCCACTCACCCTCCAGACTTCATACCGGGGGATCGCTTTACACAGGAACAATCGGATAAACTCGACCTCGACCCTGCTAACTGGCTTTGGCCAGAGGAGCTCAAGTTAGTCTGGTGGATCATCCTCAATCATGAAGCCGCCTTCGCCTGGATTCCAACCGAGTGAGGACACCTCAACAAACGATACTTTCCACCGGTCAAGATCCCCACCATACCTCACACCCCATGGATCTTACGCAACATTCCGATTCCACCATCGTCATGGGACCAAGCCATCCAGATCATCAAGGACCGGATTGCCTCCGGTGTCTATGAGCCATCCGCCGCAGCTTACCGGTCTCGCTGGTTCTGCATGCTCAAGCAGGACAGTAAGACTCTGCGCCTAGTCCACAACCTCCAACCCCTCAACACCATGACTATACGGGACTCATCTGTCCCTCCTTTTGTCGAGCACCTTGCCGAGTCATTCAGCAGGTACACAGTCTACAGTATGATGGACCTGTTCGCAGGCTATGACCAGCGCCCACTGCATATCGAGTCACGGGACATGACAACATTCAATAGTCCACTTGGCCCCCACTGTCTCACTACTCTTCCAATGGGTCATACTAACGCCATCCAGATTTACCAAGCCAATATGGCCTTTATCTTACAGGACGAAATACCGCATCACACCATGCCGTTTATCGACAACCTACTGGTCAAAACCGAAATGACCCAGTTCCAAGGACTGGATGGTTCCTTCGAGACCATCCCGGAGAACATGGGCATTCAGAAGTTTATTTGGAATCACTTAACTGTTGTCCACAGGATCCTGCAGCGCCTCCAAAACGTCAACGCAACAGTCTCCACTAAGAAGTTTGTCCTTGCCACCCTGGACACCACCATAGTCGGGCACAAGTGCACCTTTGACGGACGTATCGCACATGAAGACAAAGTCCAGAAAATCCGTGACTGGCCAGAATGCAAGACCCTCACACAAGTCCGTGGGTTTCTCGGGACCTGCAATGTAGTCCGTATTTTCATTCGAAACTTCGCTGCTATCTCTTGGCCCCTGGTTTGTTGAGATCTGGGTATTCGCTTTCTGCTCTTCTATTCCATAACCCAGATCTAGACCTGATTACATCAATGGTCCAGACCTTCGGACAATAGGTCCGAGTACACTATCACATATTACTCATCATATGACATCATAGATAACCGCCATTATTGTTATTGGCTATAGATAGGACTCTTATCATTCGTAATACAATATGACTCATTCCTATCTCTTATCTTTACCTACCCTAGAGTAGAGGCACACAGGTACAAACAATACCTGAACACTATATAGAGGAGAGCTCACTCTGTATCGCTCTCCTCAGTTCTTATACTCTCACTTATACAAGCATTGCTTTGCTTCTATAAACTCCTCTGCTCCTCAAGTTAGCAACCTCTATCCCCAGACCTAGTGAGTACCTCCCACTAGGCACATACCTTCCTCTTGTCACTTGCAATACGCTTGTGGCACCTACTGTTCTTACAGTAGAGACAAACGGAGTACCGCACACTTCATTAGGTTATGAGCCCTGCTTAATCAAGGCTTGACATCTTGCGCTTTCCCGTCACCCTTGATCTAGCAGAATGGAGGCTAGAGTTGCTGCGAGTTTCTCCCAGACAATTGTTCTTCTTGGACATTGTCTTATGCTCGTTGCTACCAACATCCCCTTATATGCCTTTGGGGCTGTATACTTCTTTGTTCATCAGTTTGGAGATATCCTTATTTGAGTCGATGATGGTTATTTTTCTCTTGAAATGAATCACACTGCTAATCATGAACATTACTCGTTGCATCTGGTTCTATCTTCTAGACCCCAACAACCAGATCAACAGGTTCGTGGTGATTCACCTCCGCTTCCATCAGAGAGACCATTATCTTCCCAACCATTGTCTGAACCTGCGACCGGAGTAACCTACGAGGTTTGCTCCGAGAGACCCTCCTCGCAGTCGTCATACTTCCCTGCTCCTGAAGAAATCCCTGCTCCCATCGTTCCCACTTCTTGCCCAGAGGATCCCCACTGTCATATTCGACTCACCGCTGATTTGACACCTTTCCATCTTCCTTGCCCTTCTTGTCAATGCCACGTTGAAGAAGGAGAATACTGTGATGGTTTAATAGGACTTGGTGCCCATACATCTGGAGTCTATCACAAACAACTCATTCGAGGTGGTTACATATTTGCTCCAGCTTACAGACCCTTCAGAGGACGGACTAGATCGGTTTCAATCCTCTCCAACCTTCCGGACCTAGTTGATAGTCCAGAACCGATTCCTATCCCTCCTTTCATCGCACCATCTCCTCCCCTTCCACCTTACATACCATCACACGATCCTCTTAATGGCGAACCTCTCCGAATCCCAACACCGGAACTTGAATCTAGGCTTACCACTGATGAGCTTCAACGCCTTCGAGAACAGTCTTTGGCAACAGTCCATCGAGTATCACTTGACACCTTTGGCCAACCCAGATCAAGGAGGAGTATGTCGGGAGGTGATTTTCCAAGATCCCCTTCTGTTACCACTGAAGAATCTCTGCCACCCTATACATCATCAAGGGAGGGTAGTCCCTTTCCTTAGACAGACAGGCTTTGGACCTTGGGTTCATTCGAGGAAATCCTGCCGGGTGGTGACCCCTTTTCAGGTGTCATCAGCCGAGACTTCTACCCGGGATGATTCTATCCTTGCATGTTCATTTATGTTCAAGGATGAGTCTCTTTCCTCTGCTTATGCTGGTGCCGGATGGGCTTTCCCCTCCAAGACTTATATTTCTACTCCACCTGCATTAGTACATTTCCAAGGTCACGAAGTTCTTCACAGAGATCTCTTTCCTCCTCTTTCTCACTTTGATCCTGGAGACATTTATCGTTCTCACGACGTTCATGAGGTTCTATATGATTCTCTCTCTCCAAACATTTATATCGGTGATCCCATTGATTGGTATAACCGATTCACTAGGCAATTGGCTCCTACTCCAACCCAGCGGTACTGGAACTACAATTTCGACAAGTACCTTCGCAAAAGCTGGAGATCTGCGAATCCTGTCCAACACAGGCTTTAACAGCAGATTAGGAAGCATTCAACCCTTCCTGAGATGCGAGAGGCTTGCCTCCACAGACTCTATGGAGAACAGGATGAAGGCAGACCACTTCGTCGTGCTGCTGCCATTGCTGGTGAGGTTCGGTGACGTTCTCTCTTGTAATGGATTGGATTGAACATGGGCAATGTATATTTCTTCAGCACTGGGACTTGACAACATGGTTGAGGAATTGATACTCTCGATGATGGTACATCTCTCCTTCTGATTTAAACATTAACTGTTCCTTTCCAACAGACATGTCGGCATCCATTCCAGCTGTTGCAGATCTTAGGATCGATGGATCCCTCCTTAGTCGCATTCCAGTCCTTGATGGACAGAAAAACTATTCTGTTGGGAGTGCTAGAGTGCAAGGCATTTTAGCCTCGATAGGTGGACAAGGTTTCATAGATGGAACACTTAGATCAACACAGAGGATCACTGCTATGGATGAAGCAGCTTGGAAGGCCATAGACTTGAAGATTCTAGGCTGTCTTTCCATCACTGTGAACGATCAACTCTCTACCACCGCACCGACTACCTGGACGGAATTCCAAGTCAACACGGGAACAGCAACCGCACCTGTTTAAACGACCTATCTACAGTCTAAGGCCTACCACTTTTGGGACCTTTTATCTGATCGTTTCGCCTCAAAAGGCATCACAGGGCAGTTTTACTGGCTGCACAAGGTTCTTCGCACTTGCATAAGAACCCAGCATGCATCAGAAGACATTTCGGAGATACAGCAGTATTTTACAGGCATGTTCAATGCAGGCCTTGTACTACCCGAATCTCTTCGAGCCATGTTTATACTGGCTCAACTCCCTGATGATTTTGAAACGCTTCGTTCCACCCTCATCCATACCACCCATGAAGATGACTTCACTGTGGATAACAATATTCAAGCCATCCTTTGAGAAGTAGATCTTCAAAGCTCGAAGCTTTGCCCTCTTTCCTCGCGCATCACTCATGTGCAAGACCAATCTTCCTCGTCCTCATCTCTGAATAGGACAAACGTCATTCGTCATGGCCCTCCACAGCAGAACAAGTGGAAGAACCAACAACAGCCTAACCAGCAGTCGTCAGGCCAACCTTCATCTTCTAGGGGAAACCCAAAGAAGAAGAGACATTCGAATAATGAGAAGAGAGGATGGTACAATCAGCGCAATGCTGATAAGAAAGGAAAAGGCAAAGCATCTGCTCAAGTATCGATGGTAAATGAGTTTACTAACTCTAACCCTGATCCCTACTATGGGATGGTTGAGGAAGACTTTCAATCTACCTCTAGACTTCAGGAGATGGAAGTCAAGCATCACAGCTTCAACTCTGATGTTGTTGAACATGGATGGGATGGACCATCAGATGACTCAATGAACATTTCGCCAGACATGCAATCTGCTGTCCACCAGTTTTTTTCGTTCCCGCCGTCTCTCCCTCTGATCCTTTGGAGAGTATGGATCAAGCTGGTAGGATCACCAAGGTAAAGAAGAAGAAGAAGACTACCTTCGTGTTAGGAGGGTTAGTCATGGGACAATCGTTACCTGGTCGATCGATCAGAGAGTTTCCTCTTAAGGAGGAGACTTCTTCCTACTTCAATGATTATGATCTGGTTTCCTTCACTAGCCTCTCACGCGGCATCCAAGGGATGACGATGAGAGAGACCCCCTTACCTCCTAGTGATGTAACAAAACCCGAAAATCATATCTTCTCTTCTGCCTGGTATACTGTTGGAAACACACTAAGTCCAACTCATTCACATTGGATGATTGACAGTGGCTGCACTGATCATGTCACTCCATATCTTGATGACTTCACTCATCTCTCATACAGGACCAAGAATGCCTCAATTGCTGATGGTTCCCTTGTCTCCATGTATGGTCCTGGTAAAATTATCCTTTGACCTCATGGAAGTGACCCTTTGGTCCTTGAATGAGTATGGTATGCACCTCGAGCATCACACAGACTCTTGTCTGTTGCTACCCTGACCTCTCAGGGTATTGATTTGAAATCGATTCTACAGAAACTCGTATCTGGAACAACCAAGGACATCTGGTAATCCAGGCATCTGCCTCATTTCCAGATAACAATTTGCACTGATTTCAGTCTTCTATGATTACTCCAGGGAAAATTGCCTCGGTCACCTCAATTGATTCTTTCTCTTTGTGACATCTTCGGTTTGGACATTGCTCCAAGAACGCACTCCAACAGCTTCATAATCACACTTCTGGCTGTCCGGACATCGCTATTCCTTCTTACTTTCCTCCTTATAAAGGCTGCTCTGAGGGAAAAATGGCAGATTGCAGCTTTGGTCTCTCGATCAAGCGTGCTTCTTGTCCTCTTGCTCTCCTTCATACTGATCTCATGGGACCATTTCCTATGGAACCTCACTCCAGGTCTCGTTATGTGCTGACCCTCATTGATGATTATTCCGGCTTCTCTCTTCTTGCTTTCCTTCAGGAAAAGTCTGGTACTTTGATTGCGCTTCAGCACCAGTTTGCCTGGCTGAAAGCTCATTCTGACTCTCGAGTCACCTCTGTACGTTCAGATCGAGGGGGAGAATATATGGGTCGAGACGTTCAATTGTTCTTCGCATCCAGAGGGATTACCCATCAGACTTCTGTTCCTCATACCCCTCAACAGAATGGATGTGCAGAGAGATTCAATTGTACTATTATGGAGAAAGCTGAGGCAATGCGCCATCATGCTTGCTTGCCCAGGATCTTCTGGCAAGATTCCCTGGAGACTGCGCTTCATGTCTACAATAGACAACCAGTTTGTCGTCATGGGTGGAAAACACCCATTGAATTATTCAATGGTACAGTCCCTGATGTTTCATACTTCAGAGTATTCGGTTGCAGCACTTTTGTCTTCATACCTCCGGAGATAAGGAAGGACAAACTGTCTCCTAAAGCAGAAGAAATGACATTCATTGGTTACGAAACCAATACCAAGGGTTGGAGATTCTGGTCACAAGCCAGACATTGTCTTTTCATCTCCACCCATGCTACTTTTGATGAGACTCAATTCAGATCATGTTCTAGAGATCTTGCTGTCGAAGACCAAGCCCAGATACTAGAAGGTCCTGCAAACGACCTATCAGACGAAGAATCAGATAAGGAGAACCCGGAACCTCCTACCAATCCCTCTCGTCATGTTATTGTTAACATACCAGATCTTGGACCACTACCTCATCCCAGATCCAGATCACCTTCACCACCACGATCACCTGGACCACCACCTGATTGTAATACTCCCTCTCCACCACAACCTGTTCCTTCTCCACCTCGTTGGGATCCTTCAAGATCCACATTAGTTCATCATGCACCTCCACCTTTATTACAATCTCATGCTCATCGACCTCCAGTTGCACCTAGAGCACCATTTCGACCTCCTGTACCAGAGAGACGTTCCACTAGGAATGTTAAACCAAGGATCATTCCTGATAACTCTTATGGGAATAGATCACCCCTCGAAATTGAGAAGGAGATTCATGGCAAATCGAATACTCGCCAGGAGGAGCAAGAAACTGTCCATATAGCGGAACAACCAGTTCTTGCTAGACCTACAAATGAGGATGATAATATGGGTGAGCTTTACAGCAGCCAATGGATGCGGTTCCATTTGTCCGCTGCAGTTTCCAAAAGCATTCCTAAGCAATACAAAGATGTTTTGAGGCTCACTTCTTCATCAGAACAGAGATCTTGGAGAGAAGCAATGGATGAAGAATACAAGTCCCTTATGAACCGGAAGGTTTGGACTCTTGTTGATCTACCTAAATGTCGTGAACCCATCAAGGGAAGATGGGTTTATGCAGTTAAAAGCGATGGCCGAAAGAAGGCTCGCTTTGTTGCCAAAGGCTTCACACAAATCTTCGGTATTGACTATGAAGAAACCTTCTCACCAGTAACCAGGTTTGAAACTGTCCGTCTACTCCTTGTGCTTACAGCCTTGGAAGACTGGGAGCTTGAAGTCCTGGACGTTAAAACAGCTTTCCTATTTGGAGACCTCGATGAGGAGCTGTATATGGTTCAACCTGAGGGTTTCGTTCAAAAAGGCCAGGAGAAAAAGGTCTGTTGACTCAGGAAGGCTATTTATGGCTTAAAACAAGCTGCGCTCCAATGGAACAAGCAGCTCCACAAATCCCTCCTTGAACTTGGATTCAAGAGATGCTATTCAGATCCAGGGGTTTATGTCAAGTTTATTGGTGATAAACTGATTATTCTTGTCTTTTATGTTGAT
>JBBPNA010000381.1:0-24534 GCA_038090555.1 Boletus subcaerulescens | reverse complement strand
GCAACACTTACGTTTGTACTGTCGTCGACAACGACTGGTGCGTAATGGTGAAATAGAGGTACACTGTTGCTGACTTAGGACAAGAGCTATCTCCGTCGATCAAAAGCGGCGCTGGTGACTTCACAATGACGGTGACGTTTGCAGAAGATGCCAAATATCTCGTGAGCGGTGGCAAGCAGGGACTTCGAGTTTGGCGAGTGGCAGACGGCCAACAAATGGCAACCATGGAAGCGGAGGACGTCCTGTGTCTCGCTGCGTCAAGAGATGGCAGACGGATCGCGGCGGGGACAAAGAGAGGAGAGCTGTTGATGTGGGATGCAAAGACATACGAACGAGTCTTTGAACACAAGGAACTCCATGCCATTACCGCAGTCGATTTCTCGCCCGACTCGACTGGACTCGTGTCGGCAACCAATCGCGAAGCCGCCGTTTGGGACATCGCGGCTCGCAAACAAAAGCATACACTTGAACACGGGGGTTGGTTGAGAGCAGCGATATACTCCCCGCAGGGCGATCGCATCGCGACGGCCACCGAGGGATCCATTCGAGTCTACGACAGCAACACCGGCCATTTACTTCTGGAAATCAAAGTGCGAGTAACCTCGTTTTACAACAAGTCTCTCATCTGGTTTCGCGACCATCTCTTTGTCATATCCGACAGTACAATCAAGCAATTTGAAGCGTCGACCGGTTCCGCGGCCACGGAGTGGCAGGTTCCCCATAGCGAAGACTCGTGCATTGCCCTACCCCAACATGGGAAATTCATCGCCTTAAAATGTTCTGCAAGATCGTACGGGATGCCGGGTTACATTGGGCTTGGAGCGATACCTGTTGTATCAACAGGGAAGATGACTTCGTGTTCCAAGAGGCGCTGGTCGCCTTGTTCAGATGGTTCCAGGGTTCTGCTTTGACTCTCGTTTTACTCCGCGGTGTTTGCTCTCCATCACGGTGTGGTGATCTCATCAGGAGCATCTGGAACACTCGTGTGCGGGCATTCCAGGAGTACCATGCCTCGAAGGTCGTTCGGTTCTACAATGAGGACTGGACACTCTACCGGAACCTCGATATCCCAAATCACAAAGAGTCTCCCGAGATCCTGATGGAGATGGAGGAAGCAATGGGCGTCTCGGCGCAGGCCCTGATGGCGCTTCAACCTGGATTAGACAACATTCGGGAGAAGTTGCGCCTGGTTTCAAGACGAGAGACGACTCTCGTCGAGGATGAGGCATATTCACTGCTCGGGATATTCTCCGTGTCTTTACCGGTCATATATGGTGATGGAGACCAAGCGCTTGGGCAACTGTTGGCACAGATACTCACGAATTCGGGAGACGCGAGCATTCTTGCATGGACTGGGAGGTCTGGAAGCTTTAATAGCTGTCTCCCGGGCCGCATTCATGTATTCAACCAGTTATCTACCTCACACGTCCCGCCATCCATGACAGGCACTGAAATGGAGACCATCACTGCCACGTTGCGAGACTCTTCCCTCAATCTCACCTTGGTCATGGAATTGTACGATCGGCTCAAAGAGCTTCCTGCGCAGTCGTTCTTAGGAAACCGGATGAAGCTTTCCTGTCTTACATTTAGACTCGGGCCCTTGTCAATTTCTCGGACTGGATCGGTACAAGTATTCCGTGCACAGACAACAACACTCGGGACTATAGAGATTAGTACCGCAGAAGATCTCTCCAAGTTGGACTCTCTGACTCTTGTCCACCCATGGATCGACTTTCTCCTCGGCCGACAGTCTGTGGGAGAGACAATATCTGATGGCAAAACGGGTGATGAGTCTTCATCTGAGAGCGAACCATCTTCACCCCCACCGCCGATGGACAGGCACACAGCAGCTCTCCAGCTTATCGCTCGCCTGAGACAACTGTTCGGTGCACTGTTACTCACGTCGACGGGTCAAGATGTGGGGTACCGGAGGGTCGCTTCGGAGAGTCTTATCACTGTCCAGGTACAAGAGGACATGCCGTTGGACGGCCTGATAGACTGCGTAGGGATGCTGGACGTGCTTTGATGATATCTATTGGTTAGCGCAATCTGTTTGTTTCCTACGCTTGCGCTGTGCATTACAACGTAGTGCCAAAGTTATCGTTGGCTTAGTATTTACTCTTCTTCAAGTTGCAACGCATAATCAGTCGTTGTCGTCGATATCATCCGAGTAGTAGCCGTATTTTTAGTGTTCTCGAGATCGTCCTTATCACCAATACTCAATTACTCATTCGTCGTACTGTTTCTACTCGTAACGCGGTCGTTTGCGGTGTCGGGCAACTCCGAGTAGCTGGCAATGCGACGTCTAGTTTCATCCACCCCGCTCCACACGCCGGGCGTTAGGTTAGCAGCGGGAACAACTTGGGAACAACGATCACATAAGTAACAGAGCCACTCCGATTTTAGTGTTGTCCTGACTCCTGATGGCACGAAGTTGTCGCGACAGTTGCACACGATTCAATTCAGAGGTGCATACGAGAAGGGAGTGCTTATTCAAAAGTCTATGATGGCCAGTGACTGCATTACAGGACCGTGCTCTGGTTACTCACAAGAGCAACCGATAGCTTCGAAAATCCAACCCCGGTGACATATGACAATCGATCGGAGATCCCAAATATAAATGCGTCGTCCCAGAGGTTACCCAAGTTACAACACATCGAGCGTACGTACATTGTCCAGAATATCAGCCAGAGAGACATTCTCCTGGAGTCGTACTGTGATCAAACCATCAGCCGCTACCCGCCTGTAATCCATCTCACGTCGACCTGATCCTACCGGTGTGAGCAAGAGTGCACCGAATGGCTGTCTAAAATGCGCAACAAGCCGTCGTGCTTGCGTAGCTCTGTCCTCTCTGTCCATTGGTACTATGTTGACAGGAGGAGGAAGTGATGGCAATTCATCGAGTGACAACGAATCATCGTCAATTTCCTCATTGTCTATTTCATCACCAGAGTTCCTTCCATGGTGGCACAACATCTTCCTCTACGAACGGAGTACTGTGCATGTTTGCATGTTGCAGGAGGGTATCCAACCACGGGTGAACAAGATAAAGGGACTTCAACCGAGAAAGGGCATGTTTCGTCCTAATTTCCACCAAGCCAAAGGCAGTGGTATCTGCACGATAGAGACGACCTGTGCGGTAAGGCAAAAGAGCTGGGAGTTTGAATGCGATGCACGGAAGTGTCATCCGACTTTCTGTGAACTGGGGGGTAGGCAGCATATTAAGACGGTCGTATAATCTCAAGGCCACGTCGAGGTCGAATGAAGGAGCACGTAACCCGGTGATGATATGCTCCATCTCGGAGTCGGGAATAGGAGGAGGGAGGTGAGACGTTGCTGGTTCGTTGAATACGGCAATATGAGCGGGCAGGCAACTATTGAAGGGGCTGGACTCCCCAGTCCATGCAAGAATACTCGCATCTCCAGATCTCGTGAGAACATTCGCCAATAGACGCCCTAGAGAGGCCTCGCCTTCACCGTATATTGCAGGTATACCGATAGCTGATAAAATGCCGAGCAATGAGTAGGCAGCATCTTCTACCCACGTCGTCCTCCGAGTCTAAGCAAGATGCAATTTTTCCCGGATGGTACTTAAGCCTGGACGAAGGGCCATCAGCTGCTCCGCAGAAACCCCGGTGGCTTGCTCCATCTCCGAGATGACCTCCGGCGATTCCTTGTGGTTCGGCACATCTAGATCTCTATAAGGAGTCCAATCCTCAGTGTAGAAGCGAATGACCCTAGCAGCGATATATTCCTGAAGTGTCCAGGTGCGAGTGTTCCAGATGCTCCCTGTGAGAGCGCCGCGCGGCGATGAAGAGCGAACACCACGGAGAAAGACGATCATTAAGGCAGAACCCTGGTACCACCTGAACATCGCCACTATGGCTTCTTGGAGCACGGAGTGATCCGATTCATCGATACAACATGTATCGCTCCACGCCCAGTTGAACCCAGAATCCCGTACGATCTTGCAGAACGTTTGTAGCTTGTCGTGGGTTGGAGATTTCTCCAGGTCATACACCGCTATGTGTATCACCTGCTGGAACAGTGGTTCGTTGTCTTCCCACTTGTGCGATAGCATCACGTATCGGAAGTATTGTCGTACTTCACGCTTGATGCGAACGTAGTCGATACGTGTTGTCGTTGATGATACAAGCTCATTGAAAATTGGTAGGTGTTCAAATGCAGATGCTTGCTCCACTCTGTCTTGGAGACGTCCAGTGGTCGTGTTGATGAGGACGCGTGGGGAATGATGAATAGTCCGTTAAACAATCTTGCGAATCGTTGCTCGTGTGGCAGATAGGCTGATGTACTGGTCACCGAGGCCTGTTAAATAATATAAGCTCATCGTCTTTATCATGTTACAAGGGTACAACTGACGTTGAACGTCCGGATCAGGTGACTGCGCCATCTTTGAGAGCATCGTTTCAAATGTATCAATCGCATCCCCGTAGTCTCCTGCCATGTGTAGAGCTGCACGCTTCATCTCGTAGCCCCAGGGAGACATAGGATCGAGCGTGATAACCTGATGGTGACGCGTCATCAAGACTGACCTGTATCAGGCAAAATGGATGTACATACCTGGTTTGCATCGTCTAGAGCCTGTTGCCATGATCCGGTTGCCAGCCATGCCCTGCTTCGCTTGATGAGGAGGGCTTATCGGGAGAAAAATGTGGGAAACAATGACACAGCGGTCGGTAGTGGGAGGGACAGTGATGAGGATAAAGGCAACTCTATCTTGTCAGTACGCACCAGTAATTCTTTCCGACGGAGTCATTGGCGACATGACGCAGCGAATAAATGGTAAAAGTTGTGGTCTTGTCACTTGTGTGAGCTCAGTGAGCTGGCCAGCTCGACGAGTGACGTAGTGATGGAAAGCCAGACGTCCCAATTTCAAATTGGATTCGCCCGTCGGGAAACCTAATTTGGTAACGGTCGGTGTGGGACACCGGATACCTCCCGCCCACGCGCGATAAAATGCAATGGACTCGAAATAGTAAAAAAGCGCGAGAGTAGAAAGTGCAAGGGTACAATTGTATAGGAAGTTATAGTCTCAGAGCTCGAGCATTTGTGCGCCCAGTTCGCGAGCAAACTGTCGACTGGCCTGCCCAACTTCAGGCCTCAACTTCGGGTTCAGCCGAGGTCATCTCTTCGGCCCCCATTAGTACTCTACCTGACATGCACAAACAGAACTTTTTTATGCTGCGTCTCATCATCACCGCATACCCAATATCGTGTGCAGCTCCTCTTGAACTTACACTCGCCAGTGTGAAATATGGCCGTCCAAGATTCCACGCTGGCGCAGAAGCTTAATCGCAAATTCGGGACACACGCTCAATCCCAATGTCCTTTGCCCCACTTGTTCCACGCTTGCGGCAAGGAATATACACGTGCAGTGAGCATCTCCCGTAGACCTGTCATCTTTGGACTGAGATTTAATGCATGCATGTAAATGCTTCGTCAAGGTGGCGTACACATTCCCCATGATGCGTGAAGATGCCTGGTCACCTAAAGTGATACTCAGGTTTCGCAAATCCTTTGTATTCTCTATGCTTGCATATTGTTTGTCTTTGCCTGCTCAAACAAAAGTGGTCGCCCCCATCATCGCCAGAGGACTCGTAGACCTCACAGGCAAGTACCTACAGAACACCACATATCCGTTGTGCTTGCCGCTAGACATGCTCTGCTGCTTGACGAGATAGAACGGCTGATCACAAAACAACGCACAGCCAATGCAGCGGAGCCCCTACCTCCAGAGGAGGTGCATATTCGGTGCATTAAGTCTACCTGAGATGGTGCCTAGTCACCTTCCTTAGTGTCCGTGTCCTCGAACAGTTGACATTCGGTTCAGGTCTCCATCGCCATTAGTACGAATGAGCATGTGCACACCCCTCCCGTACTCCTTTTAACTCACTGACATCTGCCAACTCGGCCGTCTCTTTACTCATTTCTCAGAACTCGTGGCTTCGCAGCTTGCTCGTGGTATTGGGACACTTGCGATACCCACATTGGCACAGGAGTGGCGTTTGAGCGCGCGCTCACGTCTGTCCAACAGGTGGTGGTGAAACATGCAGGATCCTTCGTTTGGAATGCCAGCAGTGATAATGTTATTGATCAGGCGAAAGTCGTATATGATTGAGTAGAGCACAATATAATATTACTGGATCTGACATCCCTAGTTGATATCGACCATGTACAAAAGTAATTCTTGTTAGAAGGAGGCCTCACGCAGACCAGCCCCTTACTCCGACCATAACGCCATAGCCTGAGAGTACTGCATAATCGCTTCCTCATATTTCTGAGCTTCGAAGGCCGTGTCGCCTGAGCGTTCCAACGTCTCAGCGAGATGGCGTTTAGAACCTGAGCCGAATGATTAGGTACACATTAAAAAAAATTGGGACGGAACAACTCACTGGCGACCCAGTAAGGGCGTTCAGGATGTCCCTCTGACATGAGCTGTAATGCTTCTTCCCCGCGCCCAATCACCTTCCCGAGGTGGCTAATATCCTCGTCGATCTCGAACAGTCTCCACTCTATGGCATTGAGGGTTTTTAAGCAAGGAAGCCGATCAGGATGACGTCTCGGCAGTAACTGCAAAATTTGCTCATTTGTCTCCAAAAAGGAGTCGAGATTACCAGGTTCGCTATGTTCCTCATAGCGTCTCCATAATGCGCTGCCGAGATTGATCAACCGTTGCGATTTATCAAAGTAGTCATTTGGAGACACCGTCGCATTACATCTCAATGTCTGGACCAAGTCGTCGAGTTCGTCCGTGCTTCCAGAGTTGACAACCTTGCATCGCTTGAGCGTGTCGAGGACGAGGTCCGCAGCTCGGCGTTCAGGAGTGTCTTTAGGAAGATCCCGAAACTCAGACATAAGCTCGTTGATCTTGTCTGCAACAGATTGAGTATGCCCCTGCTTCTCGTAGCAAAATAAAAGAGTTTGAGCGAGCAGAAGTAATGTCGCTGGTCTGTCAGGATGACCAGGACGACGCAGATTGAGGGCTTCATCATAAAGTAGGATAAGCACGTCGGGATCTGCGCTTGTTGAGTCGATCTGATATCTGATGAACTTTGCCTTCGCGAGGTTGACGAGCACCACCGCACGATGTTCGGAGTTCGAAGGACAGTCCATGGCACATTGGAAATAATGGACAGCACTCTCGAGGTCTTCTCTCTGGTATTCATTGTGGTAGCGTAGGAGAGCTTTTTGCCCTAAATTCGTCTTGTCAACAAGCTCTGAAGGTTCTTCCACGTCCAACTGTCGAAACCAACCGTCAACCAGTGGTCATGGGAGTGAAGAGGTTCAATCACATTACTATCATTGCTGCTTGGGGTGACCGCCAAAGGCGTAGAATACCATCGTCCTAGGGTAATGAGCAGTGAGGGACCAGAGTTTGCGATCTCCAATTCTCTCTCAGAGAATGTGATTACTAACTGGCATTAATATATTGCGACTCAACAGGCCACACTCTGAGCAATTCACTCACAACACGTGCCACTGACCAACTCCCTTAGATGGGTTCCTGACGCATAGAGAGTCTCGCCATGTCCTAACATCGGTTTTAGTTCGAAGGAGGCATGTACCGTGAATCGGACCTCGTCAAAGGCTTGAGAGGGTCTAGACATAGTCAACGACCGTACGAGAACAGAGGGCGATAAACTCACAGAAAAATCACGTCCTCCCACTCAATATCACTATCGTTCAGTCGTATAGACTTATTCTGAGTCCTTTGTCGGGTGCCGCCAACCTGGACTAAAACATAAAACCCAATTGGGAACCGCTTGCGGCCAAAGGGTATGTTTTGAACACGGATACCTGTGAGATGATTGTCAGGCTCCCGGAAGGACCACGAAGAAAGTGTGCACATGCGTGTAATGACAATCTGTGGACAGTCGATTGAGAGTGTAGGACAGGACGACACCTCAACCCCCAGTGTAGTGGGTGCCAAAATATCCAGCTCAGGAGAAGATGGCAGTGATACCTCGGAGTCAGAAGTAGAAGGATCCGACATCTCAAGCTCGGACGATGATGAGTCATGTGGATCAGCGACAGAGGAAACAGAATCTTCGATATCATCACTGTCAAGACAAAATTGAATGCCCCCCCAAAAATGTACGTGAAGCAACAAGACGCACACTTTGACTTGCAGATATACAACTGCTAAAGAGGAATCAGCAATAAAGGGCAATTATAATGATTAAAACTCAACCGTTTTCATCTTCTGAGTCAACTGTATAGTTCCGTGTTAAGAATGTTCCAAGGCGGTCCTCTTGAAGAAGGACATCAGGCGTCAATCCTTTCTGGCGGACGAGTAAGACAAAATATGATGAATAAACCATAGCAAACTACCTTTATCATATTCATCCATTGGGTATCATGTGTGATAGCAACCCTGGCGTTTTGATTCTGACCGATATCGTGAGAAATCCAAACGTGGTATGGCAGGATTCTCGTGTTGACGAACCTTGTTCAGGAGTAAACGGTTGATGATGTCGGAGGGATGGAAGGGCTAATGGATAGTCAGTAGTTTGAATTCAAACAAATGCATGAGGCCCACCGGGGACAACTTTGGTTGATGCTCCATGCCTGTTTGACACCAACAGATCGTCAGGTAGTCCACAAGTAGTCACCTCGACCGCTTACTTAACGATGGTGGCGGTTTGTGGACACCAGAAAAAGCGCGTAACCAGTGGAGAGGAGCCGTGAACAGACGAACTAATTTGGACCAGGTGGTTTCTGATTCCGTGACCTTCAAAACTACGGGGGCCTGGAACCAACTTGAGACTGTAATCTTGAAGCCGGTTACGAAAACGGCTTGGTTGTCGTGACCACTACGACTAGCACCATGGCGACGATCAGCAAGAAAGCTGGATTGTAGCCGGTAGATGTTGGGATCGTTGACATCCTTTTGAACCAGGATTTTTCCTGCGGCGTCCGTAGGGTTGTTGAATGAACCGAGAGACCAGGAACGAGCTTTGTAGAAACCAGTGATGAGGTAGAGGGAGCGATCGAGATGTTGGACTCCGTAGCGCTTTCTGGCAAACTCATACCAATCAAGCGCGCTGTCCACCGCCACTTTGCGAAACTGTTCTGGTGATAAGAGTTTGACGGATACAGCACCATGCGGCAGTATAAGGATAGCGCCAGCAGAGGTGGATGTGTCGAACTCGTAATCGGCGAGGCTAAAGAGACACTGTCAGCAACAAAATGGAATACTGAAGGTCGCACGAAGTAGCACCTCGGTTTGTCCGAATGGAGGATCTGTTTTATGCCATGGGAGTGGATAGGGCCAGCAGATATTGCGCTCTCAGTGAACTTGACGTCGGCGCACTGAACGGGCTCGAAGCTCTCAGGAACACCCCGAGGAAGATGAAGAGGATTGTCGCTATGTTTGCAAATGTTGAACAGGACCTCGAACTGGCCATCGGGATCAACAATGCCGACGTCCCCGATCTCAAGCCCATTCTCTTGGTAGTGTTGTGGGAGCGTACTCATTGGTTCCGGCATCCGTAGAGGGTATCCATAGTCAGTGTGTTGCAGGTGTTTTGCGTACACATCCTGGAAGGAGGCACTCATTGGAACAGGCCTGGCGGGGTGGATACGGTGTGTTGGAACGTCTTGCCGCCTAGTATTCGGAGTCGCCCGATACTGCGGCATCTGCCATTTCTGTTTGGCGCATACACACTTGGTTGTAAATCCGACGATACCTCGCAAATCCGGCCATATGATCCTGTCATCCCGAGCAGCGACTCGTTAGAAGACGATGAGATCGTGGAGGGATGCTTTTCCAGCACCTCATCCGACATCGCAGTCTCCATCACAACCATCGAAAGATCAACCAGAGCTACGTTCATCCAGCCAGGTCAGAGCCTCGACGCCGGCCTTCTCGTTAGAGTCTACTACCAAATTCCAATCCACCCTCAGTTGAACTTAGTAACCCTCACTTCGATGTTCGCTTTTCTGTGTCGCTCATCGTCACGTTTACCAGTGACGAAAGAGGACCTGGATCGAGCAAAGTCGCTTGTGTTGGATCTCCTTGGTTGGGGCGTCACTCTCGAGTATCTCGTTGAACGTGTTCTTTCTTCAGCTGCCATCTACACCATCTTCACCGACCTCTGACTTCGTCTTCCCAGCAACATAGACACGTTGTCTCCACTCCCGTCCCATCATGGTGCGTCATGATCACTTTCCTCCCTCATGCTTTGGTTGTAAAGCACACTTGTGCCTCGCTGTTTGCAAATACGTGTTGTTTTATTTATTCGACGTGTTCACATCTGTGTTGATTATCTCTTTGCGAACATTTGTCGGGGGAACAGCAATGGCATCGTCCAGTGAGCTGACCGGTTGTCGAAGAAGTATCCTTTGTCACGGTCATCCGGGAGTACCCTGTGGAAACAAGCTTTCATGATGCTCGGACCTCCTAATAATGCTCACAGAGAGATTGGACATGCGGTTACAAACATCCAAGATGCTCCTGGCAGTCAGCCTGTCCATCGAGATTTCGGTCGGACAGCCCAGTCTCTCCCGCTGTATGTCTTTATAGGGAGTGCGTCGCATCCGGAACCCTTCCAGGTACTTCGAGGCGTTAATGGAGCGCTTCTGTACTAGGATCCGGAAGCCGTCAATTCTCCCCAGAATCATTCGTGCTTTGAGGCACCGCTCGAGTCATGGCCCGGGTTAACTCACACGAATGGAGGGTTGACGCTAGCTAGCACGTGGCATTTCAAGTGTAGGTTTGTTCAAATGCATTCCCCCCGTTGCTGAGGTCGCTCTAAGGTAGGTACCTTTCGACTTTCGGAAGACGGAGATCCCTAACTTAGTTGTAGATACACTAGATACACTGTTTGGCAGATGGACATTGCTGGATCGATGCCAGCAGGTCATAACCCATTGTTTTCTTGTGCCATTAATTATTAATTAGGAATCGCAGCACGCACGCGTCCGTAACTTCCCCCCATCCTCTTTCGTGAAAGTATATGTTGTATATTATGTTTCATTCAGTGTCTGCGACTTTTCCTTTCAGGCCGGAGTAACAAGTCTTTCCAGATCGATCAACTGCCCGCCGCTGTTCAACGACGCCTCGATCATCGCCACGTCTCGGAGTGCACCCCTGGGACTACCCACTCCGTCGTCCTTCCCTTCCACGACAGCCGCAAAGAAGCTCGCCAACTCTACCTCAACACCCCTGACCGCTTCATCAATCACTTCTTCTCTCTCGGGACCCTCTTTTCCATCCGCGTTCCGGGTTATGGATTTGATGATAACGCGGAAGACAGACTTTTTGTCTCCTGTCACTGGGTCCTTTACTTTCGTTTGGTTAACAGTGAGGTACCCGTCTGTGCCCGTGATTACTATGCCATCGCCGATGGACGAGCGCGACTGTGTAGGTGCCGCGAAACTCAATTCAAAGATGCCGTGCGACCCATCTGCGCATTTGATGATGGAAATGAGCGTGTCATGGGGTGCGAGCCATTCCACGTTCAACGAGGCGAATCCTGAGAGGTACGCCAAGGGACTAGGAAGAATTACTCGTAATGCAGCCGCTGAATGCTGCACAGATGGAAGTCAGACGTGTCACCAAGAAACCTCGATGAGGTAGAAGATTGGACGTACAACACCTCCATCAAGCTACACGCGTGTCATAAGGTGTGTCAGCCCAATTCACACCAGATCGCTTTCAACTTACCAGGAATCCACCTTGATACTTGAACAATCCCATAGGTCATAACATACCATCAGACAGAGGATTGGAACGACTTACATCCGGAACTGTGCGCCAAGGTGTTTTGTACCACTTTGACTCCTTGTCGATGCTACTGACATTTCGCAAGCTGAAGAGGGTTACCTTTCCGATCCTTCCAGCGCGGATTGCCTGTGCTGCAGTAGTGTATCCTGGTTCAACTTCCCAGTTCTCTGCAACCCTCCAGACCAATCCCTTGGGCTTGTATACTGCCTCGTACGTCGCGGTCAACTTTAAACCCGAGGCTACATCTGGTGCGACTGGTTTTTCACTGATCACGTGCTTTCCAGCTGCCAAAGCCTTGAGGACGATACTGGGCTGTAAAGTGATGGGTAGTACTACGATAACGATCGAAACATCGGGTCTGGCGAGTAAGGCGTCCAGGTTTGCTGCTGGATCGCCATCATGATAGATGTCCGGCCAATAGTGAAGGAGTTCCACTGCTTCGTCTGCTAGTTCTCTCGCACTCTTCTCCGATCTCGAATAAACTGCTTTGAGATTTGGAGCGAGAGATCCGAGGGCTTTAAGAGCGGGTAGATGCGCTGTGAGCTCAACCGCGATGTGGTGAATATTCGGGCGGAAACTGTTCAAGATGTTCCTTCGACCCACCTTCTTTGGCGAAGATACCGCTCCCAAGGATGGCGACACCAGTGTTGGCTGCTCTCGACATTATTGTGGGAACAGGTGAACGTGTAGTACAGTATATCGACGTAGCGGCGCAAGGGGAGGAATGTCAGGTTATAAAGGTACTCGCCTGATCAATCGCCCGGGCCGGACCGTGGGTTAGCGGTAAAATGTCGGACGGGTCCGGGCCGTGCCAATAGCGGCCTCCCGCAAACACCTTTGCTTTCCACGCTATACCAAGGCACCCAATTTATCTCAATTCTGTCGCGGAAGTCGTCAGTGTTTTCACATACCCCGCTTCACGGACAATTGTCGGTTCTTCTCTGCTTGTTTAACAATTGCATGTCCCAGGAGCCCAATGTGCCAACCGATTTATGTAAGAGGCACGAGGAAATGTGTTCTAGTGTGATCTCATCTGTCGTACATTGCGACCTACAACCTCACACAGAAATGTACAAGTCGGACGCTGTTTCTGGAAAGCTACCCCGCAAGTTTATTTGGGGATTCGCTACCGGTAAGTAGCTTTCCGAGTCGCTGGTGTACACCACCACTAACTGAACGCACTGTGACGCATCCCTTTCCAGCGAGTTTTGAAACCGAGGGCTCAACAAACGTCGACAATCGTGGAAAATCCATCTGGGACGACTTTTGTAAGCAGCTGGGAAAGACGTTGGATGGTCGTGATGGCGATGTCGCCACGGACTCGTACAGACTCTGGAAATAGGACGTCGCGCTTCTGGCACAGTACGGAGTGAAGTCGTACCGCTTCTCAATCTCCTGGTCACGTATCGTACCGCTGGGAGGTCGCAACGACCCTGTCAACCCAAAGGGCATCGAGTGGTATTCCGACTTCATTGATGTACTACTAGAGAATGGTATCATCCCATTTGTGGTACGTCCACCGGTTGCTTTTGCGGGAATTCTCGTTGTTGACTCACCGTGCATAGACCTTGTACCACTGGGACTTGCCACAGGCACTGCATGACAGATACGGCGGATAGCTGAACAAGGACGAGATTATCCAGGATTATGTCCGCTACGCCAGAGTACGTGCCTTAATCTCGCTCTGCCCAAGGTTTGATCCAACAAGTTCCGTTGTATCAGGGTTTGCTTCGAAGCATTTGGTAACAGAGTCAAACACTGGTAGGTACCCTGCGGTGATCGGCCATTCTGCTTATTTGTCGCAACCATGGTCCCACCAGGCTTACTATGAATGAACCGTGGTGTATCGCCGTCCTTGGGTATGGAAGAGGCATTTTTGCTCCAGGGAGATCTAGCGATCGGAGGAGATCTCTGGCGGGTGACTCTACTACGGAGCCGTGGATGTAAGCCCCTTGTTAGTCGAAGACCATGCAGGTGTCTGAACAATTACAATACCTTCCAGCGTCGGACATAATGTGATTTTGGCACACGCATATGCCATCAAGGTGTACCGCGAGGAATTCAAGCCAATTCAGAAAGGTGAAATAGGAATCACCTTGAATGGTGATTGGACAATGCCATACGATGATAGTCCTGAGAGTACGCACATGTCACTCATGCTTTCTTTTGCCGATAAACTCATGTGTTTCTCACTGGAGACGTGGAAGCTGCGCAACATGCCCTTGATGTAACCATTGGTAAGACGCGCATAGTGGCTTGTGGTTTCACTGAGCTTACGAAGGTGTATGCAGGCTGGTTCGCTGTTTGTAAATGCGCAAGTTCATAAATCGGGCACTCAGACGTGTTACAGGATCCCATCTATCTTGGTCACTATCCGGATTATTTGAAGCAGATACTTGGAGACCGTCTTCCAGACTTTACGACCGAGGAGCTGGCGGTTGTTAAAGGCTCTTCGGACTACTATGGGATGAACACTTACACAACGAAGTTGTGCCGTGAGCCTTCATCACAGGTACCGAATGTGTTCTAAGATCTGATGTATCCATCAGGCGCTGGCGGTAATGATGAGTTTCAAGGTTTCGTGGAATATACCTTCATCCGACCGGATGGTACCCAATTAGGTACACAAGGTGGGTCACCATGTGATCATGTGCATCTGACCTCCTTATACGGTCCGAAACTCTCTCAGCACACTGTGCCTGGCTGCAGGACTGTGAGTTATTGATCGACAAGGATGGGAAACGCACGCTGATGAATTTCTGTTTGTAGATCCTCAGGGTTTCCGTGCTGTGAGTATTCGCGCCCTGGTCCGCATCTCATTTGCGAAAAATACTAGATTGGCCCGTGAGAATAGCTTCTGAATTACCTATGGAAGGTACGAGTGAATCGATTCCTCTCATCAATGCAGTACTCATGTCTTGATATAGCGTTACGGACTTCCCATCTAGTGAGGACAACGACCTGTCCTTAGCTTTTGACTGAGAAACATTGCCAGCGTCACTGAGAATGGCTTTGCCGTCAAAGATGAGAGCTCGAAACCAATTGAGGCAGCCCTTCAAGACCATGATCGTGTCAACTACTTCAAGGGCATTACCGCATCGCTGAAAGCGGCCGTTCTCGAAGATCGCGTTGATGTCCGGGCGTACTTTCCGTGGAGTGAGTTTCGCAAGACATGCATGATTCAGTAGATTATGACCCATTCCTCCTAGGCTTTCTGGACAATTTCGAATGGTATGTATAGTTGACGAACTCTCTGCAACAGAGACTTCTACCATACACAGGGCCGATGGATACCTCACCAGATTCGGGGTGACCTACGTTGATTTTACAACTCAAAAGCGCTATCCCAAGGAATCCGCGAAATTCCTCGTCCAGGTGAGGACGTACGTCTCATGTCCGATCCACCTGTTGATCGCCTATAGTGGTTCAGAGAGAACAGTGATTCTGGGCCCATTGGGTCAGAAACCACCCGGTAGAATACAATAGCATCGCGGTTTGAGTCGGTTGTTGTGTTATACACTATGCCCGCGCAGACCTGCCAGCTTGCTTCATATTACTGCTTATTCTTTGACATGCTAGTCCGAGTTGTAGATTTACGCAATCTCGTTTTCCGAAGTGCAACGGTGAGCGACGTTTTAGGCGTGAGTGCATGGGTGGTCTGAATCGGGGTCTGAGTGTAAGACTTGCACACACGCTTGTCACCGAGGTTGTTTGAGGTGGGGGCAATCACATCAACTGGAGCTACATATCTGAAACCACACCCATTTTTATACACTCGACCTTGAAAACTTTAGCCTCGTCCTGCCCAACCAATAAGCTCGTCCCGCCATGGCCAATTACCCGACGCATCCCTACGCAACGATGCCGTCGCAGGCAGCAAACCGTCCTGACATTGACCACGACCAGTCCAACGATGACGAGGTGGCAGGCAAGAAGAAGAAAACGACCAAGAGACGAAAAGTCAACCACGCGTGTCTCTATTGTCGTCGCAGTCATATGACGTGCGACGAGGGCCGACCGTGCCAGCGCTGGTACGTGCGATCTCGCATCGTCAGCTCTCGTCCATCCCGTGTGACCGATATGTCTCCCAGCATCAAGCGTGAAATAGGTCATCTGTGCCACGACGAGCAGCGTCCGCCCAAGAACAAGCAGGAGACGCCCGTGCCACCGAACAGCGCTGAGACGTCGAGGATCATACCCCGTGCGTAGTTTTGTATCTCTCACTCAGTCGTGTCACTAGCTCATGTCAACTTGCCTCCTAGAAGCAGCGTACGGGAACGCTGCGCTGCAACAGCCTTCGAGCTCGCCTTGGTCCATGAACGTAGCCCAGAACACATTCCTTTACCAGCCAGAAACCCTCGGTAACGAGTTCTCTGTCCTAACGTGCGTGCATACGTTTGGACCCTTTCCTTTTTGACGACCATCTCGCATTAGCGACTTTTTAGAAACGCTCGACGATGGCTCCTTCTTTGCTTCCCCTCAGACCGTGACACCTTCCCTCATGTCGGCGCCTGCATACCCCGACCCAGCGGCAGACGGCGTCGCAAGTACATACGTTACGCAACCGACACCAGCTACCGAGCCGTTGAGGAGTACGACCGTTGAATTGCATGCGGCTCCACCTCAAGAGCCCGCACCACCGTTGCTCCCGTCAGCCAGTAAAACAGAGAGATTCCTCCTGACCGCAGCGGATCAAGAGTCCGGCTCCAGGGACGAACGTCTGAACCGTGTCATTAGAAGTAAGTATGAAGCGGGTTTATTGAAGCCCTATGACTATGTCAAGGGTTATGCCCGCCTGTCGAGATGGATGGACCGCAAGTAGGTCGTTTCGCTTTTGGTTGACGAGCGGCATCCTCTGACGATTCCACCCTAGCGTTTCTCGGCAATCAAAGCAGCAAATTCTACAACCACTCTCTGTTCTCCGACCCAAATTCAGAGTAAGTAGGGCGGTTCGAGATCCAGGTGACCATCTCACATGCCGTGGTACAGGCTGTCGCTCAGACTCTTCGGGATATCGTCAGTAAACAGTCGTTTGGCTCGCACTACTCTTTCCAACCGTCTTTCTCCACAGGACCTGGTCTTTATCGAGGAAGCCTTTGAGCGCCTGTTGCTCGACTACGATCGTGTATTCTCAGCAATGGGCGTACCCGCATGTCTTTGGCGTCGAACAGGCGAGATATACAAGGGAAACCGCGAGTTTAGCGAGTTGGTTGGCGTCGACGGGTATATGATGCGCGACGTGAGTGTCTCACCGCGTTCGTTCCCATACCTCTCTTCTCACTTGATTGGTAGGGCCGCCTTTGCATATACGAACTGATGGCAGAAGAGTCTGCCGTCAACTACTGGGAGGTGTGTCACTATTACCAGTGCGTTTGGGCATGCATCTCACTCTAACAGAAATACGGCCACGTCGCGTTCGATTCCACGCAGAAAGCTGTCCTTACTTCTTGTGTATTACGATATAAACCTCTGATCAATACCTCGTCAGACCGGAAGAAGCTTGGAGGCGAGGACTCTCCGAGTGAAGAAGGTTTCATTAACTGTTGTTTTTCTTTTACCATCAGACGGGACAAGTGGGGAATCCCGAGTATGATCGTTGGTAATTTCATCAAGTGCTGATCTCAAAGTCGCTGTTGAATGTGTACCAAGTTGTTGGTGTTTATTAGATCCTTGTTGGATAGTTGGATAGCTGTTATTGTATCGTAATAGTCACGGGTTCATCGTCTACCAAGTACAACACTTGTCTGGAGGAATTTTCATTCAGCCATCTCTTCGGGTAAAGGGCCCTGCTGTTCATTTTCTTTGCGTGTGGCCTGTACGACATCGTCGACACGGAGCAGGATGCGTGATGCCTGAAGACGAAGGCGTTAGTTAACTGTAGTCAGTAGCTGCAAAGTCACGAACCTCGATCGCGGTCTTGACTATCTGGATCTAAACCAGCTGTTGGCACGACAACAACTCGATGGCGCAGCGACGCACCTTGACGCTCGCGCTCTCGTATGGCCGGATTTGCGAGGTGTCATCGGATTTACCACCAACATTTGCAGATGGCGGTCCCCCATCAACATGCAGGAGACAGTGATTGTGATATGCGCCGAGTTGTACTTCACCCAAACAGATGCCGCAGTATCGGGCGACTCCGAGCAGTCGGCAAGACATTCCAGTACCAGGCCGAGAACCATCCAGGCACGGGCAACATTGCGCCCGAGTGAGAGCAACTCGCCACGCCCCGATCTAAATACTGTAACGAGATTTCAACAGGCACCTCGCACACCTTGAGCATGTTGACGCACTTGTTGAACAAGAAGTGCGCTTTGATTCACCGAGTAACCCGTTCATGAGTCAGATCGACACAGATCGGGATAGCCTGCGCAAGCGTGGGCGGTGATTCCGGTAGAATGTGATGGAATGAATGCGTGCGATCCAAGTTGCGCCGGAGATCCCTGCCATTCTCAGGCCAATTTGAGCGTCTTGAAGGGTTTTTCTTTAAGGACGATGTGATGAGCAAGTGGTCATTTATTTATACTAAGCGTACCACCATCGAGCAGACGTTCAATTATGCGGAGTGGAAGTGTACGGGTCTTGGCCATGGGAACCTTTGTAGTCTGGAGACCAGATCGTCTATGAGGTTGTCAACGCGGCAACCTCATAGATGGTCTGGTTTCCAGACTAGAACCTTTGACACATGCCGCGGGTTGCTTCAGCGAGACTACTGGAAGGCTTATCGAAGCAACGTCAATAACCCCATAATTCAATGCAAAGTTGCGGCTTGAATGCGCTTGCCGTCACCATGGAATCCTTGAGACCGAAATCGACCCCCAAGCTTCCCCTCCTCAATTCTCAGGGGTTGGATCTCGTCTTGAGCCTGCGCCAGCAAGTTCCCCCTGGGACTTGGAGATGCTGAAAATTTTTCAGTGTAGAGAATCATTGTAGGCCACTTCGGGTTGCATTGCTACAGCGTACCTCAGCTCCATCCTCACAGACGACAGACGACACGCTTACAGGCCCGTCCACATGTGCTTACTCATCTTCAACATCGACAGCAACTCCAACAAGCAGAATAACACCCGCCACGCCTGCTGAATAGATGTCTGGAGTATAACCCGGCCGCATTGAGAACGAGACGCACAAAGCCCAAAGACAATGCGTGCGACCCACCTCCTATGCGAGTTACTCTGATCACTTCTGTGAGTGCTGTGCATATCAGTGGTTCGTCAGTACTTCAGCTTCCGTCTGCGAGAGCGGAGATCTGACCTAGGATGGCGCCTTGTACATACCTATTAGGGTAACGGGATCTTCCAAGTGGAACCTCGCTTAGTAAGGCGAGCCGCGCACGGGCCAAGGGGATAAGGCAAATGTGACTGGCGCAAGCTTGGCGAGCAATCATAAATGAATAGCCACTCACCTCCAGATGGCCCGAAAACCAGCAATAATCAGCATAGAATCGCAAGCCTTCTTGTTAAACGAAGCACAGCGCGGGCAATACTAGGGCTGTGGGAGGATGCATTGAAGGACGCTGATGATGTATGCCTTTTTGCCTTCGTGTTTGACAATCCTGACATTGACTGGCCCAGGCAATTGAGATAGACCCTCTGAGTCCGTGGGGTCACAAGAGGAGACATGCGGCACTGCATGGTCTCCAGCGCTACGATGAAGCGGTTACCGCGTTCAAACGCATGCTTTCCCTCATTGAGGAGTCTCCCGATCACGATGCCCGTCGTCAGTGTCGCTTTATCGGCGTGAAAATGACACCTGACTTATATTGCGTAGAACTAGCCAAGAAATACATTTCACCCGCTCACTCGGTGACAGCCATCGACAACGTCGTCTATGAGGTCTCCAAGATATCCCCACTCGTGCTAATTGACGTCAAGAGTGGCCGTCTGTGCGATGAACTGGAACGAGCGTTCGCATTCAAGTCGGAACCAAAGTTCAATGAACTGCTTTCTTCTTCGACGGAGGAGTTGGATAACGGGCGCATCCAGCGGGTGGTGGAAGAATACTTTCAATATGTGACACTTTCACACGTTTGGCAAGGGAAGGAGCCTTCATTGCAAGACGTCAAATCGGCCGGCACAGTCTGGGTACTGGATTCGTCGCCCCTGAACGAGAAGTTGCGCAAGTTCTGTGAGGTGGTTCGTAGTGACGGATATCGCTGGGCTTGGAGCGACACCTGTTGCATTGACAAGACGATCGGCACGGTGTTGACCAAGTCGCTGGTAATGATGTACAAATGGTATGAAGCATCTGCCGCCACGTACGCTCTTCTCGCGACTGCACCTTCTCCATCAAGTCTTGGCGATCTCAGGGACAGTATCTGGATGACGCGGGCGTGGACCGCACAAGAACTTCTCGCAGCAAAGGTAATCCGGTTCTACGACCGTAATTGGAAGCCATACCTCGATGACACCCGACACAACCACAAGGAGTCACCGGAAATCATGCAGGAGCTCGCGGATGCTATCGGGATAGCTCGCGAAACCATCATTGCTTTCAACCCTGACCAGCTCAGCATCCGAGAGAAACTACGAGTCGCCTCTACACGCAATGCAACCGTGGAAGAAGATATGGCGTACTCGTTGATTGGTCTTTTCAAGAGCGACATTGTACCACGCTACGGAGAAGGAGACGCTGCAGTGGGTCACCTGCTGGAAGAGATTGTGGCTCGCTCGGGCGAAGTGACAGTGCTGGACTGGACTGGCAAGTCTTCGTCATACAACACTTGCCTTCCCGGCTCCCTCGCAGTTTACAGTCAACCACCTCGTGCTTCGCTTGCCATCAACGACGCAGAAATGGCTGAGCGTGTCGAAGCATTAAGGAACGCATCATCTTCTGAGACAGATGCCATACTACTCCACGAGCGGGCCACCCATCTAATTTCAGCCCGCTTCTCCAACCGCCGGCTATACCTCCCATGCATCATCTTCTCAGTCACAAGGCTCACTGTACAAGACTTTGGCCGCGATCAAGAGACCCAGTACCGCGCTCGGGTGTCTGGGATGGGCAATGTAGAATTCCGGACCTTGGACAAGCTCTCGCCGAATGAACCACGCAGGCTCATCTTTGTACACCCATGGATTCGTGACCTTATCGATCCACTTGATGAGTCCGATTTGGCAAACACATTCGATGACGGATATGATTCTGATCCGGAGGGGGTGACTAGTTTTGTGCGTTGGTCACCTTCTCGGCCCGCTACGACAATGGACGACTACACTCAGACTCTGCGGTTCATTGCTCGTCTACAACAGCCGTTCCATGCGCTGTTGCTCCAGCAAGAACTCAGCGGAGAGTTCAAGCGCGTTGCTGCGGAGCATGAAATTGTTGTACCAGGCCTTGAGCGCCTGATCAAGTCTGTCAGGGATATCCAGGTTAGAGTCGTGGAGATATTGTGACGCGGGTATGGATTTTCGTCAATGCACTTGTGCTTCTTGCCCCAATTTTATCGTCTTTTCTCTAATACCTTAGAGCCTGTGCGGAAACATGTTAACTAATGTCTTCGGTTGGTTGTATTATATAGGTGCTTTTCTATCCATATGAGTTGAGGTCTATGGGGGCGGGACTGTTCGATCATCGAACTAGTGTGGTCTGCGTCGTAACGCGTCCGAGTGCCCAGGCTCGTGAACTCATGTATTCCTCAGAAGAGGACGCAATGTGACCATCGCCTATCAGATTTTCCATCTAATTCAAGTAAAAGGCCCCTGACAAACAAACACGATATCTGACAGCGTCAACGAGACACTTTGTCGTTGGATGGTCAGGAATTTATCCCTCAGGACACGAACATCGAGACGTCTCAAGTTGATGCGAAGAACCTGCGCATATACAGCCTCTGAATCCATTTCATACATTTAAAGGGGTCTAATCTAATTCCATCAGGGTTAAACATGGGTCAGACTTGGTTTATAAACGACAATAAATCAATGCTCTCAGGCACAAATGTCAACATCACTGTCCAGTAGGGATCAACGATGTGTCGTGCGCAAATCCGATGTGAGCGGGATTGCGCAAAGCACAACAAAGTTGATAAATAATATAGAAATACAGAGGCACGAGTCGAAGAAACATACACACATAGCACAACTCTCATTGTTCTGTCATGTGTCAATCCCATTTAACCACAACCACAAACGCAGGTGCTCATTAGATCATGAATAACGCGACAATATCATAGTAGACACAACCTGTAATGTCTGTCATCGCGCAGATCCGCATGGTGCGGGTATGCGCGATATACCAATATGAACATGAATAGTATACAAATCTGGTGTGAGTTTATATAAACATACAATATGTCACGAAACATGTAGATCGCGCAGATCCGCTCAGTGCAGATCTGCGTGACTACACAACATTGATAGGAATGACACAAAAATCACTCCAGATAAATAACCCTAAAGTGAGATTTACTGTGTTCGCTGACGCTTTGAAGAAGGCCCAGCCAGTGTATTGTCACCTGTCCTCTTGGTGAAATGACGGACGACGAGATCACCGTTTTTAGCAAGGTGATTTGCCATGTCTAAACCGACCAGAGACGTGACAGCTGAGAAAGGTCCATCTGGGGGAGCACGGAAATCGTCGACAAGTTGTTTATGAATTGAAACCACCTCGGCGTCATCGAGTAGAAACCATGATGAACCGAACTTGGCGGCTTTGAACACCGACGAACCTCTTCCTTTTGCGAGGCCGAGTCGTATGAGATTGAATGGGATAATTTCTTTCATATCTGGACAATTAGAGTCAGGAGAGAGCACTGAGGGAAAGGGTTCACGAACTGTGTTTCTTCGTCCATGGTGCCCCGAGACTCTCCTTATTTGCACGCATGTGTCGCCGCAAAGGAGAGGCGTACTCGTAGACAGCAATGATGAAAGTAGTCATCATTATGATGAATGGTAGAGGATCCGAAAAACCCTTGCGACTCGTTGATGTTGTGGGTACCCAAGCAACGCTGCGTACGAGGTTTGTGGAATCTGTAGCACCTGGGATGGGAGGTGGCTTCTGCTGATGGAAGATATTGGGCAGGAGTTTACTGAATATAATACCAGCGAGCAGCGCGGTTTGATGAAGGGGTCGCAATCCGTCGTAGTTGTCCCGTACCCAATAGTATGTATCTCTGACATACGTTCCATCTGCAGACCCCGGCCAGGTCATGGCATCTAGATTCCATTCGGTGGGGAGATGTTGATGATGTAGAATGGATTGTAAATTGAGGAGCTTCAAACCCAGACATGACCAATCGGCCTGGGAATCATGTCCAAGTGCATGCTGTTGCGCCATCTCAAGCGCGATAGAGTGAGGATTGTTATGGATAATGCGGGATACCTGGTTGGCCTGACCAAGATTGATCCATCTGGAGTGAACCACTGTAGTCATTGGGCGGCCAGCTGCTCCGGTCGGATCTGGAGACCAAGGAATGTTGCATATCTTGGATGAAACAATCCCCTTCATCAGGAATTCAGAGAGTGCTGTTCTGGTCTCAGGCATTTCGACTTGTGTGCCTAAAATCTTCGCAGCTTCTGCGACGACAACTTTGAACACCGATAGGGATTTACAGCCCCTCCAGAACGGTGGTTGAACTCGAGGACTTGGATTCAAAGCGGAATCAACGAGCTGATTAGCAAACCAGCTCGCTGACTTCTGCCCAAGATGAGACCTCGGAAGACCTTGACCAAGGTTTGCGAAATCAGGCTGGATTGCCTTGACAAGGAACTGATACGCATTATCCTGGAATGACAGAGGATGGTCCAATACACGCCATTTGTTGATGGAGCTTTGGCGTTCGCGTGCGACCTCGCGTTCCACTACATCATCACTGTCAAGTGAGTCCTTGATCTCCTCCGTGACTGCCTCGCATATTAATGCAACGACATCTCGTACATAAAACCTGCATGCGCGTTGGAAAACATACAAGATTGACCTGGATTCGTATGGCAATGCTTTGTGGAACGAGTCGGGTATATGCAACAACGAATGTCGGACCATAAATGCGGATTCATATGCCTATGAAATCATTTGTCAAAACCGCGCAGACCCGCCCATAGCGGAACTGCGCACATACCAACAAATGGTCGACACCGTAGTTAATCTGCTGTGACCTCCTGCTTGCCATCAATGGTTCCCCGTTCTTGGTGGGCCAGTCTACGATACGGATGTCCATTTGCGTCAGGAACAGCGGGGAGAAGAACACGAGCGATGATAGCGACGGGATACCGTCATAGATGAGCGAGAGGGATAGCCACAGTGGATCCATCAATCCTTTAGTGAGGACCTTCGTATTGCCAGTATGGAGATAATTGAGCGCGCGTTCTAAAGACGCAGTCACTTCAACCCAGTATGGTGACACAGGTTCGGGCGTGTCAAACGTCTTCGCAAATTTGGTCCATATTGTCTTCAAAAGCTTGCAGACCCCGTAGGTTGTCCATTCGAATATCTGCGGCAATATCTTCAAATCATCAATTGTATCCATGCACACAATGAATAGCATCCACACCTTCGGTTGGAAAATGATTAGATGCGATTTAATCGTTTCCAGGACTTGACCGTGGGACCAGATCTCACAGAGTGGGACGAGTATCTCATTGAAGATTGTCCTACCGTTGATCGAAATTAATTCGACTTCTCAATTGCGAGCCTGGGTCCAAGTACTTACCTTCCGTCGCGCGATTCTTCAGGAATACGCCGTAAAGAAATTCTGAAGATATTCTCCAGACGAGTGCTCGTGTCAACATCGAGACCCGTGATCTTTTCGTGATACCGTTCATATGGCAACCAGTCTTGGCATTCCT
>JBBPNA010000380.1:0-24615 GCA_038090555.1 Boletus subcaerulescens | reverse complement strand
TTTGATATACAGACATCTTTTGATTTACCATACTATGAATAGAATTGGTCATAGTTACTCAATTACTAGCATGAAAACTAAAAAACCAGGATTAGCATTGTCCCCAGAAACTGGGATGTAGTATCGCATGGCATTTTGGGCCAAAGGCCCAAAACCGAGCTCAACTCGTAGAAGTTAGGGGCCTTGGAGAACTGAATGCCTTACGTGATCGCACAGCCATACATAAGGCACGTGCCAACTTGCACAACAACAACATGAGTAGTCCAAAAGACAGGTATTCTCCTAATTGCAGGTATCTGCACCATAGAATTGCCAACTCCCCTTCTCAGAGCTGGGACAGTTGATCATCAAAGAAGATGGCGGTATAAGGGACACCGTCTGGGCGGATGACACCGCGGTACATACCATCACAGTTGAGCGGCAGGGCAACTGATCCGGCAAGTGGTCAGTCCTGCGCAGAGCAAAGATACGGAATTGTTTACCATTGCCTTGTCTGTCCACAGCGATGATACCACCCATGCCACCGTCTCTGAACAGGTCATCGACGACATGTTGAGCCGCTTCTTCGACAGGCTCGTCGAGATACTGCATACGACGTGCTATCGTCGAAGCAGCATTCTGGCGGATATAGTACTGGCAATTTGAAAGAAAGCGCACGCAAGTCAGGATATCGCTCTGCGACATGGAACTATGTTCCTCGTACATCACCGTCACCAGTGCCAGAGACCCCAACACCGCACTGGACAGGTTTCCCCGACCAGCGGTCCCAGGTCCGCTTTAAGAGACCTCCCTTGCGCTGCCATTCCTCGGCCCAGAACCCACTGCCCATGACGGGGGTATCGCCCACACGTCCAACCAACTTGTTGGTCCTCCCACCAGTGGAGGTCACCGCGGCAATGCACCCTTGACTGTCCAACGCCACAGCACCAACGGTACCCGTCGGCATCAAATCAATCGGGTCGAATTTCAAGCTTTCCAGTGAATTCACTTCCGTCGTCTCAGAGTCTGTCTCAGAACCGGTCTCGGACTTGGTATCCGGGGCGCGTGGTGGCTCGATCGGTTCAACTGGTAGGCCGAGTCCATTTCTATGTTCCCTCCACCTTGCCCATGTCCAAAAGTAAGACGGGTCGACAGTTTGGATGCCAAGGTGTTCAGCACCAATCGTCTCTGCAGTCGCGCCAGAAAGCATGGGGTGTGGCGCGAGACTGGGTGCGAGATAAAGGGCACGGACGAGGTGGGAGGGGTTCTTGGTGCGTGTGAGGAGGGTGACAGAGTTGCCACGGCGGGTGGTTGGCATGGCGGGATGTGCAGCAGGGGGCTTGGAGAGCATGAGGGATGCTTCGAGTTCATTCTGTGATCGACCAGATGATATGTATGTGAGTTATCTAGTGGTGTAGAAGGCAAGGGACCAAGAGGCAACCTTTCCTGCTACGTTGAAGACGGCACCTTTGCCTGCGTTGAAGAGTGGACAATCTGTCCATAAGTGTGAGATACGAGATCGTTTGCTCAACATCATCATGAACACCCAGCTCTTACCTTCCAAGACCGTGACAGCAGCCACCGCAGCATCCATTGCTTCGCCTCCAAGCTTGAGTATTTCATGACCAGCCTTGAGTGCACGAATCAACACCGCTCTGTACTCGGCACGTTTTTCGGGCGTTGAGCGATCCCGGCTCATCGTTCCCGCGCCGCCATGGATGACCAGGACATAATTTTCCGCAGCGTCACGTTTCCCTGCGCGGAGAATGTTCCGCTTTGCTGCCAGAGGCTCTTCAGTGCGCAGTTCCTTGGTCATCGCTGCGGATACGGGGCGTGGTGACCGACGTTCTCATGTTACCACGGAACGTCATACGCTAATTCGGGGCCAAGGATATGATTGGAGGATATTGGGACATGTCGTGGACTCGTGACAGACTTGTGAAACATAGACAAACAGTACATTGTAAAAATAAGTAGGTACGATTTCCTGGGGCATTCACTCAATAATATAGCTGTCCGATCTAGAGCTCAAGCGCTCATTTCCCATTACTAGTTCGTTCATGTCAGAGGAATCAGTAGACACTTGAGATGGAACCCCAATATCCTGAGGCGCATGAGTGATCCCAAAGACTGTAAATCGTAGATATCCGTACGATAGAATCGCAAACTCGCTCTCAAAACTAGGACAATCTATCGTCGGCGCGGATGAGACCGCGGTACATGCCATCGCGGTTGAAGGACAACTGACCCGGAAGGTGGTCAGTTCCAAGTGGGCAGAGCAGAGACGCGAGACTGTTTACCATTCCCTTGTCTGTCCATAGCGATGATACGACCCAACCCACCGTCCCTGAACAGATTATTGACGGCATGTTGGGTTGCTTCTTCGACAGACTCGTCGAGATACCGCATACGATGTGCTATCGTCGAAGCAGCTTTGGCGGATATAGTACTGGCAGTTTGAAAAAAAGCGTACGCAAGTCAGGATATCACTCTGGGACAAGGAACCGTGCTCCTCGTACAATCACCGTCGCCTGTGCAAGAGACCCAACACTGCACTGGCTAGGTTTGCCTGACAAACGGTCCCAGGTCCGCTTTAAGAAACCCACCTGGCGTTGCCATTCCTTGGCCTAGAAACCACCACCGCCCATAACGGGGGTATCGCCCATGCACCCGACCAACTTGTTTGTGTCCAGCCTGTGGAGGTCACGGCAGCAATACACCCTCGGGCATCCGACGCCACAGCACCAATGGTGCCCGTTGGCATTAAATCGATCGGGTCGAATTTCGTGCTTTCCGGTGAACCGATTTCGTCGGCTCAGGGACTATCTCAAGCAGTCTCAGGCTTAGTATACGTGGCGTGCGGTGGCTCGGTCAATTCAACCGGTAGGCCGTGTCCATGCCCCCTCCACCTTGCCTCGGTCTAAAAGTAAGACGGGTCGACAGTTTGGATGCCGAGATGCTCAGCGTCAATGATTTCGGCAGTCGCACCGGAGTGCACGGGGTGCGGCGTGAGACTGGGTGCGAGATAGAGAGCACAGACGAGGTGGGAGGGGTTCTGAGTGCGTGTGAGGAGGGTGACAGGGATGCCACGGCGGGTGGTTTGGAGAGTATGAGGGAGGGACGCCTCGAGTTCATTCTGTGGCCGACCAGACGGTCTGTATGCGAGCGATCTTACAATGATCCATGCGAGAGGTCAAGAGATGACCTTTGCCACTACGTTAAAGACGGGAGGAGAATCTGTCGAGATCCTTTGTCAAATTTTAAAGGCACTGGAAACTCTCAGCCCACTTACCTTCCATGACCGTGACAGCAGCCACGCAGCATCCATTGCTTCGCCTCCCAGCTTGAGGACTTAGTAACTAGCCTCGAGTCAACGCCGCTCTGTACTCGGCGCGTTTTTCGGGTATTGCGGTTCATTCTGCTCGCGCTACCATGGATGGCCAGGACATAACATCGCGTTTCCCTGCACGGAGAATGCTCCACTCTGTTGCCAGACACTTTTCAGCAAGCTGTTTCTTGGTCATTGCTACTGAGACGGGGCATGGCGAAAGACGTCCTCGTGTTATGTACACGTTAATTCGGGATACATAAGTAGTGGGAAAGGATATGATTGCTAGATGGAGGCCTTGTGCAATGTATCATAAGTAGGGACGGTAAGGGGGTGGCTGGGGTCCACCGCCCACGTCGCGCATCGACAATGCACCAGAGCGACTCATCACCAGTACTGTTGGCGACGACTAAGCCATGAAACTGACATATCCACCGGTCAACGAAACGTCCTTCACGGACGCTGCGCTAGCGTTCAAGATCGCCCGCCATACACCGTGCTCCGCATGCGACACGTGTCTCGGCCTCCGCCCTCCACCCGACATCCAAGTCGCCCTGGACGACCAAGACAGCCGTAAATCGTCCCTTGGAGCGTTGGATCAGTATGGCTCCGATGAAGACGACGAACCCGCGTACCTGTGCACTTGCGTATGTGGACACGAGGTGGGAGACCACGGGGCAGGCGAAAGCGTCATTGGAAGAGAGGAGTTCTCCCGAAGAGGTCGTTTAGCTATTCGTCTCGATGAGATGCTTCAGGCAAGTTTACACGCAGAACCAGTGCGCCATGACTAAATGCTTCAATTCCCCGTCTCAGGTTGGGAATCATCTTACTCAGATCCCCGGTTTGGCTGATATTAACGGGACGGATTGCACGTTTTCTCTGCAGGAAGTAGACAAGCTACTTGACTTTGACTACTCGGACGACGCCATCTTCTCCCTGAGGCAACAAATGAAGCTACCGGTGTCCCTCATCTCAATGCGTTCTCCGTCTCTCGGTAAGATACATATGTTGACGGTGCGCGGTCGTCGACTGTAGCTTACAGGTCTTCATAGAACATTCATCCCCGCTGCAGAGAGTTCGCTCGCCTGGATCCTCTATGTTGAGTGATGGTGGCGAACCACCCACAAAGAGACGTCGGTTATCCTTATCGCCACTAAGCGATGCGGATGAAGAAGAGGAAGACGAAGAGGATAAACCTCTTGCCGCCCAGGCGCCCCATGCGCAGCCTCTAGACACGCCAGCACGAAAATCAACCCAAAGAACCGGAAAGAAGACCTCGAGTATGAAGTCCAAGTCGCAGACCGCACCTACGTCAAGCATGCAGCCTGACATAAATGGCGTAAACCGACATATTCCTGATGCAAAGGTGAAGGTGGAAGAAAAGATGGACGAATCTCAGTTAACGAGACTGGCTACCGGCGTCACCATCGATTCATCCACCACTCATGTGAGTACCGTTCGGCCTGTCCGCGATCCATGGCCCCATAACGTAAATTCATTTTCAGCCACCTTCGAAAACTGAGAAGGCAGCATTCATCGAGCTTCGCAAAAGTATCATTCAGGTGACGGCGGTTGAGAATGACGGGACACCCCGCTCACTGGTGATCCTCACTGGTTTGAAAACGCTCTTCCGGACACAACTACCCATGATGCCTCGAGAGTATATCGCTCGTCTGGTGTACGACAAGAATTCAAAGGCACTTGCGATTATCAAACGAGGATACAAGGTGGTCGGAGGAATTTGTTATCGCCCGTTCCCCCATCGTGGCTTCGCAGAGATTGTTTTCTTTGCCACCGCCTCCGTCGACCAAGTCAAGGTATACCTTGTTTTGACCTTTCGTCCGTAGCTTAAATGTGTCCCAGGGTTACGGAGGCATGCTCATGGACCATTTCAAAGCGCATATACGCAAGACATACCCGAATGTGATGCATTTTCTTACCTATGCAGACAACTTTGCCGTGATCTTCTTCAAGAAACAAGGATTCTCAAAGGACATTACCCTGCACCGATCCGTGTGGGCAGGATACATCAAGGATTATGAAGGTGGCACGATCATGCAATGTACCATGCTACGCAAAGTCGATTACCTTGACAAGGCGAACATCCTCGCGCGGCAACGAGAAGCAATCGTTGCAAGGATTAGGGAAAAGTCAAGATCACACATCGTATATCCGGGTTTAAGCAAGTTCCAGGAAGGTGGACTTGAAGGCGTCACAGTGGATCCCAAGGAGGTTCCGGGGTTGCGTGTGTCGTTCTTTCTTGAATGAGAGGCCGGATTTGTGTTCTTACGTCGCAGTAGGGGAGAGCGGTTGGACGCCTGGAATGTCCACGTGGTGAACCTAATTGTTTCTTTTCTCTCTCTCCCTCCCTCACTCATCCGCCCGGTTGTTACCAGTTCTCGTTCGACGCCTCAGAGCGCCGAGCATAATTTCATGCATCGGTTGCTGGGGGATATGAAAGCTCATCCAAACGCATGGCCTTTTTTACTTCCTGTCAACAGGGAAGAAGTGATCGATTATTACGAAGTCGTCAAACGACCCATGGGTCCGTCTCGTCTCAACTCTTTTCTGAAAAATACACCTCACCATCCTTGGCAGACCTGAGCACCATGGAACACAGATTCAACACGAACCAGTACCCGAACCTCAAGACGTTTTTGGACGATGCACAGCTGATATTTGACAATTGCAGGATGTACAATCCCGAGGGGTCGATTTATGTGAAGCATGTGGCCAAGTTGGAAAAGGTCATGAAGGAGCTCGTCGCTGATTATACAAAGAGGATAGCATAGCATGGTGGTGTGTCGGACTCGTGCTCGTAATCGTATTACTTATCATTGCATAACAACTCTGGTCGCTAGACGGGTCTGCTCATATTATAGAGATCCACTTGCCTCTTCTGAATCGGACTCGTGGTGTGTACTCAATCCTCCGCGGTCCAAAGTGAAGAATTCAACGCCACGCCCACATTCCCTACGCAATTATCGGTTTTTTGGATTCCTCCATGATAGATATGTATACAAAGAGATGCAAACGCACTCATACACGCCTCCTACACGATCGCCACCAACCACACCGTTGACGACGCGCAGTCCCCCCACCGCTAGTGCTCAGCGCTGGCCGTACGCCTTGGTCTCGTACTTGCCGACGCCGATGATGATGTTGGCAGGTTCCTGCGGCTTGCCAGCGAAGTAGTTCTCGATGATACTCTTGGTGCCATTGGCATAGCGTTCCTGCGCATCGAGCGTCGTACCAGAGTAGTGGGGAACCATGCCGTTGCCACCACCCAGAGGGTTCTTGGCCGTTCGCCAGGCGTGGTCGCGAGGTGCAGGCTGCACGTTCCAGACGTCGCCCGCGTAACCTGATCGTCGCGTCGACGCAACGAGAGGAAGAAGGAAAAGAAGAATCTCGGGTCAGCACGTGGCGAGCACGACAACGGGGGGAACGTGCAGACGTACCCCTGAGTTGGCCAGACTTGAGGGCTTCGGCGACGGCGTCCTTGTCGCAGATGGCGCCACGAGCGGTGTTGACGAGCCATGCACCCTTCTTGAAGTGCTTGAGAAGATCGGCGTTGACAAGCCCCCGGGTACCTTCATGGAGGGGGCAGTTGACAGTGATGACATCGCATTGAGAGACGAAGTCCTTGAGGTCCTCGACGCGGCGAGCGTTGAGGGCCTTGGCAGCGGCTGGTAGAATGGCAGATGGATGAGAGTGGGGCAGGCAGGGCCGAGCAAGTGAGCTCACCTTCGGGGAGAGGAGCATAGTCGTAGTAGAGGAGCTCCTTGCAGTCAAAGGGAACTAGACGCTGAAGGACACGGTAACCGATACGGCCAGCACCAATGGTACCGACGACCTTTCCCTCCAAGTCAAAGGCGTTGCGAGCGACATCCGAGACTTGCCAGTCGCCGCGCTCGATCATCTACACGACACGTAACGTCGGCCTTAGAAACGCGGATCCTGTTAACAAAAACACACGGCGTACCTCGTGAGCAGGAATAAAGTTCTTGACGAGAAGAAGGATGGACAGGACGACGTGCTCAGCAACGGAGACGACATTGGAGCCGGTGACTTCCAAAACTTGGGCGCCGTGCTTCACCGCGGCGTTGAGGTCGATGTGGTCAGAGCCGACACCAGCCGTGACGCAGACCTTCAATTTCTTGGCCTGCACGAAAACGGAACATGCGTTCACATCGCCGTCCTCAACTGGCAAAATCCGTGACAGTTCATACCTTTTCGAAGAGTTCGGCGGTGAGGTACCCGGGGTGGAACGGCGTTGTGATCAAGATCTCGGCCTATGCAAAGACGGTGAGAGATCCCGCGGAGCATCAATCTGGAGGGATAGACATACATCAACGATGTGCTTTTCGAAGACGCTGTCAGGGCCATCCTTGGAGTCCGAGACCTGTATTCAGATGCGGCGTGAGCAATCAAAAAACTAATTCTGGAAGACGGGCACACTTACAATGTATTCGTGACCTTGTGATTCGAGGAACTGGCGGATGCCGAGCTGCGTGTCTGGTCAGCATCACTCGTGGCGGCGAACTGCATCTCATCGTTGCTCACCTCGTTCTCGACCGTACCGAGGAGACGAGGCTCCTCCTTGGCAGCTTTACCACCTTTGTAAAGAATAGCGAGAACCTATATTACAATCAACAATCAGTCGTATAGGGAGTATTCAATCTACCTTCATGGCTGAATGGATGAGTTTTAGTTGATATCGAGCAGAAACCGGAGATGGGCCCAAACCACCATACCTTGCCCAGCTTTTATAGCACGACAAACAATAGCTTTATCATGTGAGCCACCGTGGACTACAACGAACGGTAAGCAGCCGCATCAGCTGGCCACGTACAAATGTGTGGAGGGACGGCGGACCGGATCGAATTACCCCAAGGCGGAATTCGGGAGAGAGTTAGAGCACGTGATCATGCTAACGCGCCAACCGGAATCGTTCCGATGCTGATTAGAACAAAGTCGAACGTACCGTTCTGTGGAAATGCAAAGCCGGGCATTCTCGGAGGTCTGTTGCCTTCCGCGACGGTGGACCCCGCTCCAGGCGGCCGCGGGGTAATCCATGACGAGAGCTGATGGAAGTGCACCGCCAGCATCTAAGGATCAATGAGTGGCGGGCAACATTCGTCTCACGGAGTGACAAGTTGCTTGAGAATTGTGCCGCGTGCAGCTGTTAATTTGCCCGACATCCGAGACGCTGAGAAATTGCCTAATGGTGGGCTCGGAAATTTTCGGGACCTCTCGCACAAGGGCAACGTCCAGGTGGTCATGTGCTGAAAGAATCGTAGCGCCCCGGAACTACCTGTGAACTTAAACAATAAAAGTGTAATGTAATGCTTCAAGTATGTATATGAACAGCAGTCCGGCCGTTCCGCTTGGAAGAAGTTACTACAACAATTATCGTACTATGGTATGTGAGCGTCCGTGGATCAATCGATTGCTTCCCCTTTATTGTGTGCGTCGAAGAGTTCTATGTCATCAGATGGTATACCATTTTCTGCGGGACCCGCCTTGTCTTTTCCTCTCCTCACAGTTTCCCACTCTATACGAAGAAAGACCCATACCCATCTCCGCAGCACCTCTGCTATTTCGAGCCAAAAAATGAGCACACTCCCGTGCGATTGTGAATAGAGGTGGCTTGACAGTTTGATGGACCATGTCATGCGAAGGATGAAATTCAGAAAAATGGCCATGGGGTACGCTGAAAGAGGATACAGAAGCACCGAACGGAGCCCATACGGATACGAAGCGCCACGTCGCCCTGTGGCGTCGAGTGACGACAGCGTCTGGTCTTCTCGTGAGTGGGTAGAGCTTCGGATCAAGAGACAAAGACCCCAATCGTTGGTCAAGTCCCACCAAAACGAATACAACGAATTGATAATACATGATATCAACCTATTCGAGTGTAAGGGGGTGCGGTGGTGCAAAAAGCGCCGATAACCAACTTACCAAAGACGAAAGAGTGGGTGTTCACCATGCCATCCTCGTTGCGTGACGGAATATCCATGCGTTTGCGCTAGGTCTGAGATCACGATCCTCTGAGCAGCAGAGAGGAATATCACAGGAAAAGACGAAGCGTATTTGATAGCGTTGAAGAGCGGGCGGCGGCTCGAATTGGTCGGGGAATTGTACTCGATAAGACATTGACGTAAGCGAATCAGGTAAGGCAAACTGCCATATCTCAGCGTCAGCGTCAGAGAAGCTAGAAATAGAAGCAGGATCTCACCTCATGAGGCTCGGTAGAATCCACTGATACCAACCATCTTGTGATGGGGGTTGTAACAAACTGCCTCCCGGAAGTAGCATGCACAACGACAGCCACATGTCACCGAGGACTTTCGCGAATGATGTCAGGACGTCGGCAAATAGGACATCCGAGAAGTATACGGGGCGGTCAGAGATAGGAAAGAGGCACCTCGCAGCAGTACTAAAGAAAGAGCTATCAGGAACATGCGTCACAAACAAGAGTAAAAACACGAACGAGAAGAACCAATCTCGCTCTCGCTTGTGGAGAATGTCGTATGGACACACGAGGGCTGTCACCACGCCAAGAACACACACGGCAGGGACGTATCTGAAAACATCCGCGAGAGTGGCATCTGACTGTGTTACGGCTCGAAATAAAAACCAAGCGACGAAGCACCAGCTTGTGTATGCGACAAAGATTCGGTAAAGAGGCATGTAGAAGGAGCGGGCGGAGGGGTGACCACCGGACGAGGGAGACCTGAGAGGAAGCTGGATACTGCTTGCTTGGAATTCCAACAGGCCAGGCCCATCAATACCTAGCAGTTGCAATCCGTGGAGGTTCGTTGCCCATCCCAGCACACCGAGCGCAACGAGAAATAAGACGCGGAAGGGAAGAGGGAATATGGCTGCGAGAGGTACCGGATCTTCGACGTACATGACGAACTTGAGATGGTTCAGAGCATGTGAACTTGTTTAATGAATGGACTGTGTTAACACGTATGCATGTATTCCGAGTCGGGGTTGGCAGTAATTGTGGCAGTGCAGTCACGGTTCACACCAACCATGGCAGACAAGTCTGGCGCATACACCTCAAAGGCTGGCGACACAGACTTTAGAAAGAAATGGGACAAACAAGAATACGCAGAACGAGCGAAAAAGAAGGACGAAGAAGAAAGGCAGCGCATGCAGGAGAATGAAGAACGCATGAAGCAAGGTGCGTTCCAGACACCGGACCCTTCGACCCAACTGCTCTACCTCACCGTTATCTCTACACAGGTAAAGCACCCAGGAGAGGGCACAAGGAAGACCTTCCGAAACCAACGGAGCTCATGAAACGGCGTGAACAATCGCTGGAACTCGACAAGAACCTCGGTAAGACGACGGTCGTGCAGCATCCAGGCGGTCGTGGTCCTGGTCAACCTGGTTTTTATTGCGATACGTGTAACCGGACGTACAAGGATACCACTGGGTATCTGGACCACATCAACGGCCGATCTCGTGCGTTCATTTCTTTTTCGTGGCTTCGGGAGGGTGGTTGATGTTATTCAATTATCTAGACCTCCGGAAAATGGGCCAAACAACTCGCGTGGAGCGCTCAACGCTAGAGCAGGTTCGTGCACGCATAGCCCTTTTACGCGAAAGGACAAAAGAAGCATCCGCCGCAAAATCGTTCGACTTTGACAAACGATTAGCAGAGGTCAAGGATCAGGAGGCCGCCAGACGGGAAGAGAAGAAAGCTCAAAAGCAGGCCAAGAAAGAGCAGGCCCGAATACTTCTTGCACAAGAATCTACCATGGGAGTCGAAGAAATGGCAGCTGTCATGGGTTTTGGAGGGTTTGGCTCAACCAAGAAATGATCGTGGAACTTCGCATCCATTCCACTCTAATCATCTGTACCAACATTTGGTATTTTCACATTCCGACGCTATTCCAATTACGCCTTCCATCATTCTACTTGCTACCTCGAGGTATAGTACACACACTTCTTTCGCTCTTCTACTGCCATAGCTTCCTCTATCAAGCTCTTACCAATGTCAAGAAGAACTTGACATCAGCAACCTCTTGCTCCTCCTCGATGATCAAATTTCCACCCTTCCGTTGCTGAACATCAGTTGGGACGCTCCTCACCGTCTTCACAATGAACTCTGCATGTTCCTTGAGGGCGTCGAGCAACTCCGCCCCTGACCCATGCTCGAACTTGTAATACACGTCGACGTCTTCCGTCGCTTGCAACCCCGCCTTTTTCCTCAGCTTTTGCACCCGATTGACCAACTCTCTCGCGAGCCACTCGCCCATCAGGTCTGGGTGGACCTGCACGTCGAGTCGCACGACCACGTCATTGTCTGTATGTGTCGCATATTGGCCCTCGGACGCAGGCGGCAGCTCGAGATATCGCTGGACCGTCAAATCGCCCGCAACAAGTTCGATGCCGTCGACCGTGAGCGTACCACTGTCGATGTACGCTTTGACGGCATCGCTCGGGACAGTGGGGAGTGCGTTCTTGACGCGGACAAGGTCCTTGCGAAGTTTGCGACCTAGGACACCCCAGTCTGCAACGGCGCGGTAGCGCACGCCAGACATGGATTCGTCAGAGGTGAAGACGACATCACGCACGTTGAGCTCAGAGAGGATGTATCGCTGAAGGGATGAGGCGTCTGCAATGTACTGTTCGTCGGGGTGGAATACCAAGAGCTCTTTGAGTGGGGTCTGTTGAGTCCGGGTCAGCCATCCGACGCTTTGGCGAAACGGGAAATGTGGTGAAGGGGACAGACCTTGAGGGAGAGATTATGCTTCTCGCGGATGTTTCGAGTCAGATCGATGACAGCCTTCATCCGCTGTACTTGTCGCTCGATCTCGGCATCAAAGTATTCTTCTTTTACTTCCGGGAAGCTCAAGAAGTGGACCGAACGGGGATCTGCGACAGACGGGTCTTCTGGTATGTAGTCCCTTAATGTCTGATACAGGTTTTCTGTCAAAAATGGCGTGTAGGAAGACTGTCACACATGTACCATTACGTCGTCAGCCCATGATCATCACCCCAAATATGACGATACGTACCATCGTGCGACACAATGTGAGAAGCGTTTCGAACAAGGTGTTCAATGCAGCAACCGTGTCCTCCGTGCCGTCCTCACCCTTGAGCCTTCGTCGATTGAATCGGATGTACCAATTCGTCAGTTCGTCAACGAGATCCAAGAGGCGCGGGAGGATGCTATAAAGCCTGTATGCAGCCATCTCTTGCCGGAACAACAAGATGAGCGATTGACAACGCGCAAGGATCCATCGATCCATGACATTGCTCGAGGGTGGTGCGTGAGGGTTGTACTTGAACTCAATCCCGGTCGTCTTTCGCAAAAGACTCGCTTGGCCGAGGAAGAAACGGAAGGCGTTTACCCAGGGGAGCATGACGCGAGAGACGACGTCGTGCACACCCTCCTCGCGGAACCGAAGGTTCTCACCACGTACGATCGGCGAGTTCACCAAGAACATCCTGGAAAAAAAAAGCGGTGTTCAGCCTTTGGTTTTGGGCTTCTCGCTCCATTCGATCAAGAGACACAAACCTGACCGCATCAGCACCATACTTTTTAAACATCAAGTTCGGATCGGGGTAGTTTCTAAGACTTTTGCTCATCTTCTTTCCATCTGCAGCGAGGACGAGACCGGTGACGATCAGATTCTTCCATGGCGCTCTTCCGAATAAATGGGTTGAAAGCACGAGCAGCGTGTAGAACCATCCTCGCGTCTGATCAATACCTTCAGATACGAAATCTCCAGGGAAATTATGCTCGAAAAGTTCCTTGTTCTCGAATGGGTAGTGGAGTTGTGCATATGGCATGCTGACACCCCGATCAATTTCTGGCCAAACGAGGATTGCATGCAAGCTATGCCTACCTGCCTGACTCGAACCAACAGTCAAAGACTTCCTCGACCTTTTTTAGGACACCTTTTCCTTTTTGCGAGGGAATGGTAAGGTGGTCTATCTTGTCTCGATGGATATCAGTGATCCCAGTCACGCCAGTCAACCGTTCTAATTCCTCGATAGAACCGACGACGACGATCTGAAAAGAATAGTCAGAATCACTACATCCGGCAATGATCTAACAATCAGGCGCACCTCTTCAAAGTCATCGCTCGTCCATAATGGTAGCGGAGTACCCCAGTAACGATTTCTCGAGATGTTCCAATCGCGTGCATTGGCAAGCCAGTTGCCGAAGCGGTTATCGCCCACAGATTGAGGAACCCTGGCTCGTCAGTCGGGAGGGTTCGTCAGAAAGGTCATTCAGGTTTCTTACCACAATGTTTCCTTGTTGTTAGCAACAAGCTGTTCTTTGATGGGTTCCACCCTTACGAACCAGGAAGGTATCGCACGATATATGAGAGGTGTACCTGATCTACAAACAAAGGTCAATGGTTGATCGACAGAGTCGTAAAAGTACACACCGCCAGCAATACGGGTAGGAGTGATTGATGGTAGATTGAACGACGAGTCGTCCCTTGGCCTTCAAGTGCTTCATAATCTCCTTATCTGCCGCCTGCATGAACGTCGTGTCAGCAGAGCCAGAAAAATCAGACGATCTGGTGCTAACTGACCTTGATATGCATGCCCTCATAATCCGTGACAGGTTTGACGAATTTCCCAGCATCATCTAGAGGACAAGGTGGCAGTTCATCTGCGGCCACAATACCATTTTCCCTAGCAATGCGGTGATCGTCCTCACCAAAGGCTGGTGCTTGTTGGACGATCCCTGTACCATCTTGGTCGGTGACGTACGTATCAGTCACGACGACAAATGCTCGGTCTTCGTACTGCGGACGACATGTGCGTTAGGTTCTTGATAGTCCTAGTCAAGACGTTCCGCTTACCTGCTCGGTGAAATACTCAAAAAGTGGCACATAACGCCATCCTTTCATGTCCGCACCCTTGAACGTCGCGATCTTCTTGAATTTGGCTTTCTTTGGGTCCTTGTACAAGGCCCCGAGCAATTTGTCGCAAAGAATGTAGTTCGTACCCTTTTCTTCGTCGTGGATTTTGATATACGTGAACTCGGGATGGACACACAACGCCAAATTGGACGGCAGTGTCCACGGGGTCGTCGTCCAAGCCAGCAATGCTGTGGTAGGATCATCGACGAGCTGAAAAGCAACCGTAACCGCCGGATCGTTGACGTCCCGATAATCCAACCCAGCCTCAAAGTTGGACAACGGCGTTGTACACCCAGACGAATAGGGCATCACCCGCGTACCGCGATACACCACCCCCTTTTTCCAAAGCTCTGCAAACGCCCACCAGATGCTCTCCATGAACGTCGTGTTGAGCGTCTTGTAATCGTTGTCGAAATCGATCCAGCGGCCCATGCGCTCGACGGTCGCGCGCCATTCGGACGAGTAACGCATCACGATGGCACGGCATTCGGCATTGTAGTTGTCGATGCCCATCTTCATCACGTCTTCGCGGCATGTGATACCCAATTTCTTATCGATCTCGTGTTCGACAGGTAGACCATGGGTGTCCCAGCCAAATCGACGGGTGACATGATGGCCTGTAACGTGGGCATATCTCGTCACGATGTCCTGCACGACACAGGGGGATTTAATACAGGACCGTCGTGGAAGCCGAATCACGAAACCGAATCGCACCTTGATAGTGCCAGCGAGCAGGTGGCCATAATGCGGCAAGCCAGTAGCGAAAGGGGGGCCATCGAAGAAGACATACTCGGGCTTCCCTTCTGAAAGTTTGACGCTCGTCTGGAACGCGTCGATCTCGCGCCAGTATGCGATGACCTTTTCTTCTTCCTTGGAAAAGTTGAACGGTTGTGATACTGTACAGATCAGTCAGATGGGACGATGGTTGAAGGTCAGTGACGTACTGTTGTGCTTGGGGAATGACATGATTGTATTGGAACGACGGTTGAAACCCAGTCTTGAAGAGGAAGTAGTAAGCTTTTATGCGCGGATGATCTGTGACTCGATCTGAATGACTCGTGGTAGAAAATTATCGCCCACCTGAGTTCCTTGTGTAGATCGAGTCAGGTCCAGCACCGCTGTCCAAACGAAAAGTCAACCAAGGAAAAGCACGAGCGCTGTCGAGCCGCTCATCTATGACTCTGGAAGATCACAGAGCCTTGCACGTGACGTTCGAATTTCCCAATTATTACATAATATTTTAGCTGTCGTCGATAACTTAACTCTATGACACAACTCACATCCTTTTAGCGAGCAAATGCGTGCACCAGAGATACCAGAGGTCGTATTGAAGATTTTTGGACATGACCAGATCCTCCCGCTCTAGCCAGGAGTCCAGGACCTGCCATGCCACGCATTCAAAGAACCAGCGCTGGATGCTATCTCCTTCAAGCAAGGCGTCTTCCAGACATATCCTGTCAAAATCCGAGCAAAACCCTACAAGTCCAAGTCGTCGTACCTCGCTTGGTACTGAACATGTTTTATTTTATTTTTTCTCCCCTGCTTTTTTTTATGAAGCCACACATATTTACCAGACCACTCAAGGATTCCGAGTCCGAGTTGGATATTACACGTGTCGCATCCGGGCTATACGGCGCTTCCATTGTGGAATCGACTGGGACTCTTTCGACCATCTATCTCCGACTCTCTCTTCCCAAACCTCCGTCATGTACGATATAGGAATGACTTCAGTGGAATTTGCCGGTTACCGCCCCGCCAGCCTCTCCCGTTGCTAGTTTCCATCACCATCATATCCCCCCTCCAGACGCCGAGCTCATTTTTCAGTGCCGCCTCCAGTAGTCTTTAGAGCCACCTCCAAATGTGAGGAGATTTTGCGCACTCGTCAGATTTCGCTCAATGCCGAACTTATCAACATTACCTCTGAATATATCTCCCGCTGGCGAAACCTTACACGGTACGCGTCGTCCCTTTTTCTTAGTGATATAACTCGAAGCCTGACCAGAATAGACGCACGTGGCCTGTAACGCTTGATGCAAAGAGGGTCAATCTCACTGAGGTGCTCAGCGACGACTCGGAATGCCTCATTTTATCATGGAAAAGTTGCCGCCGCATCTACTCACCGCTCGCGATGTGAGGCATTGATATGATCAAGAGCTCTTACTTGGAGGAGTGATCCCGACAAGCACGACAGTTCGACAACGGACTGTTGGTCATGTCCCGAGTCCATGATGCCACGCGATTTTGACATTACCGTTGCCCACAAACAGGTACCGACACGCTCGATGCGTTTGTTTAGGCTGAACGGGGAAGAGGGTGGGGGTGACCGTGCCGAGGCGCCGTCCAAGTAATCTGGTGACCAGACCGTCTATGAGGCTGCCGTCGCATATCCTTTACCTTCTCTTCACGTCCCATCGGCGTTACGTTCCCGCTTCATCCGATCCTCCTCGACCATCCCTCCGCCTCAGTTGATCCCGCTCCAAACCCTTCTCCGCTTCCTTTGCTGATGTTGCTCCTGCATCCTCACCCGTTCCTCCTCCCGTTTCTGCTTCGAGTTCCGCTCCTCACGCTCGATGACCCGGGTCTTTTGAACAAAGGTATTTCCTTTGGTGAGTCCCTGTGTGTACCGAGTGCACGAACTACCTTGTCCACCTTAAGCTCACCTTTTTTGGCAGCGGAAATAGTATGTCGAATGACTTTAGGTTATTGGCAGAGTCGGGTGGTGGCGTTAACCACAAACAATCGTAGATTCGACACACCCTCAGGCCCTATGTACCCACCTACCAGAGGCTTCCAGTTCCGAGTCAGGACGTTCAAGTTGGTCCTGCAAGTTCAGGCAAAGTTACATACAACCTTCCAGGAATACGCCAGTCTATTCGACACGATGGATAGGACATAGTTACAGGTCTTTCCGCCGTGTCTAAGTTAATACCACGACTTGCCTCCAATGTACCATGGTCAAGTGAAAACACGACGTGTATTACTGGTTGTGGGTGGTGACAGCCCAGGATAGCTTCATAGTGTTTGAAGCATAAATATCCTTGTTTCGCTCTACCGCGGTCAATGCACTAGTATGCAGTGCCCTCACGTTTTCGATGCATCCCTACATCCCTTTTGGCACCGGCCTGACACTCAACGCAACGCCCACGCCTCATCCAACCGATCCAACACCCCTTGTACCTCCCTCACCGCCGCCTTCCGCTGCACCCTCGCGTCAGGCCAATCCACCCCCAACCCCGACACATGCAGCGCATCCAGTCGAAGCAGGGATTGCAACAACAACTCGGACAGTCGGCTATGATCCAACGGGGTTGCCTTGGGGCCTGGATGGGACTCGGGGACCCCATCAGCGTTCCCGTTCTCGTCTCTGTTACCAGTAGACGACGCGAGCGCCCGAACGAACGCATCCACATCCGGAACGAGCGTCTCCCGCACCCTCTCCAACTCGTGACGAATCGCCACAATCGTACTCTCCTCTGTCGGCGGGGTACTCGTAGACTTGGTTTTGGGGTTGGGCATACGGGGTGCAGCGCCAGAAGCAGCGGCGGTGGCAGAGGCGGAGGACGTCTCGGACGACAGAGTGTGCCCACCGATCAACGTGATCGTCGCGTTTTCCTTGAGTTTATACGTCGACACTGAGTATCAGTTATACCAATCGATCGACACATACGAGCATGAGCGTGAGCGGAGGCAAGACACGAAAAACAAAACGCACACGGCGCCGCATCCTCCTTCATCACAGCACCCTTGTACACCAACTTGAACGACTCCACCGGAAGATGGGTATACGCCGCCAAATCAGCCCTCAATTGACCCAGCGGCGTGGTGAGCGGTGGGAGTGGGAAATGGAGCACGTCGCGATCCCATTTGACGTGGAGCATGTCGTGGAACTGGCGAGCGCGAGTACGAGTGCGACGGGGTGGGTCGTCGACGAGGATGGAACGGACGAGTGCGAGAATCGCACGGAAAAGCAGCACAAGGCTGAACGCGACTATCAAGATGGTCGAAAAAGAATGTCGTCAGGTGAGAACACGCAAAGGAGACTTTTGGAGCGAGTACCAGAGTGGAGTGCAGACAGCTTGACTCGACAGCTCTGTTGAACAAACCGGCTGGCGTAATGTGACCGGAAGAGAAAGCGGAGTTGCCTCCACCCCGATCACGGCACTCACGCTCCAGTCCATAACGTTAACCTGGTATCCCCTGTTGAACTAATGCTCTGTACACTGTGACTTTCTACCATATACAAGAATGAACCTTGACCTGGAACAAGCAGCCATCACAACCACGAACAAAGAAAAAATGACCAGATGATGATGACTGACAGCCGAACAATGAGTGACGACCACGAATGAGAAATACAGTGTGGGCAAGTTGTGGTAAGCAGATTCAGGAATGTATGCATGTAACGAGTATGGGAGGGGTATTAAACGGCCGGCGTGGGTGGTGTACGTGGTAATGTCCGAAGATAGTGGGATAAGCGCGACGTGTGGGGTGTATGGATGGGCCACTCTTCGTAGTCAGATGGATGAGTCGAGAACGGATGCACTGACAACTTCTGCATCGCAGAATTCGCAGGTAGACAAAACCAATGAATGTATGGGGTAGAGTGAAGTGGCGCGCCTTGACAGGTGAATCTTGGTGTCACTTGTCTGACACGAATTGTCGTGAATCACCGGTCGCGAGGGGAAGAGCGCGGCGATGGAGTGGCCCGCCTCGAGAGGACGTTACAAAGTGAAAGCATCTTTGAGACACTGCGCTCACTCGTAGATGGCAAACCCACGCCTGCCCCGATCTCGCCATTCGATTGCACGCGCCGCCCAATCTGCCATATCGGCATTACGTTCTGCGTCCATCTTCATCCATGGGTGGGCCTGCAACACCTGGTGAGTATACACATCACGTAGTGACAACAGAGACGATACTCGCAAGTAGCCCAGGGTATGTGGCCCGCTCGTCCGCATTTTTTATGAGGCACCGCCGTACCCAATCACGTGCTTCAGGGGACCATTTCCTCCCGACGGGCCTTCCATCACTATTTTCGCTCACGTCTGCAGTCAGTGAGCTGTCGTCGTCGTCGTCCGGGAGTCCGGGTGCTTCGCCGTCAACAATAGCACTAAGCTGTGCAAACACGTTTTCGTACGTTTCAGGGGGGTACGGGTACCTAAGACGGTGATAAAGTGTAAGATGATGAAGAACAGCGAGAGAAAACGCACTCACTTTCCCCTGGCAATTTCCACGATCGAAAGACCGAGAGACCAAACATCAGCACTGACAGTGTATGAGGTAAAGGCATCGTCAACGTTTGACGATGAGGGCGAAGATCCCTTTATACGCTCGGGCTATGCAAGACAGGATTAGATAACAGGGTAGTCAACGTAGCAGAAAGAAAGATATAGCAGGCGTGACTCACAGCCATGTAACTCTGGCACCCAACATTGGTGCGGGCTATGCTCTTTTCCAGTTGCCCGCTCACACCGAAATCGCACAGTTTGATTTCGCCTTTGCGGTTAACGAGGACGTTGGTTGGCTTTACGTCGCGGTGCATGACACCCAGGTGATCTTTGAGGAAGGCGAGGCCATTGGTCATTGATGACGCGATGCGTCCCAGGTGTTCTTCTGCGAGGGGAGCCGGGCTGGAAGTCCAGGCAGACCCTGGACTGGACGAAAGACTGGGAGGGAGGGAGACATTCCCATTTGGGAAACAACACAGGGAGGCAAGGGAACCGCCATCCATGTACTCCATGCAATAGTATACGCATGATTCGACAAAGAATGCCCCATAAAACTCGACAATGAACGGGCTTACGGCGCGATGAAGGACGTCGAGTTCCATAAGGATGCCGTTGAGCCTTGTGGAGTCGAGTTCTAAGCGAATCTCCTGAAGTAAGCGGAAAAAAGAAGGGGAGCGAGGTCATTGAATGACGTGTAGAGTGGAGAAGCGAATGCGCACCTTCATGGCCATGGCAACTTTGGTTGGTTTATGAAGGACCTTTTTCACGGTTCCATAGTTTCCCCTGCCGAGTTCGTGCTCGAGAACGAGCTGCTCCATGTTGATCGCAAATGAAGAACCATTTGAGAAATCAACACCGGAGGCGTGGATGACAGCCTTTCCGGCGAAATTGAGCCGACCAGATGGATCGCTGATCGGAAGGCCCAGGATGAGAAGGACGGAAAGGAAGAAGAGAGTGGAGACGTACACGATTTTGTTGAAGTTTGCAAAGGGGGTATCAAACTTGGAAGAGGAACGACGACCAGCGTCAGCTACTGAGGGTCTGCCTGCTCCGAGGCCAGCATTCGCAGCGCCGATGGCGGCGTCTGTATTTATATCGGACAACTTGAAGCTGGGCTTGTTGCGCTTAGCGGAGGAAGCAGCGGCCGCGCCACGGCCTCGGGAGATAGTTGGAGGAGGGAATGAGTTGGGTTGGTGAATGAATGGGCGTTGTACACCATCTAAATCCGTGCGCTGTGCAGCGGAGTCGGGGGGAAAGGAAGCGGAGCTTGGTGAGGCAGACGACCCGCGGTTGAGCATCTGGAGGGTCGAAGGATGAAGGAAGGGAGAAAACGAGGGAAACGGGACGCACGGCTATCATCTTCTCCTGGAGAGATGGTGGAATGGGAGCATTGCCTGCTCTGTCTCTGTTGGAGAGGAGACCGCTGAAAGAGTTTCTCGGAGCTGCGCCAGTCTGCCCACGAGGCTGCAGACGGTTTGGTTGCCTCTGTGCAGGTAGTGGAAACGGAGGAGGTCTTGGAGGGACTGGTTGTTGAATGTCTTGTTGGATAAGTTGGGGGTCGTGTTCGAGGTTGGAGTGCTGCATGTTAGTCGGCTTCGAGGACGAAGGAGAGAACCGCGATAATCGAGATTTCCATATATACTCGACATCATCCCCATCAGACCACGAGTCACATGTCACACAGCTCAAACGCTCCTTGGTCGCCCCTCATTGCAGCTTTGGTACCGTATTATATTACATAGCGTATTCCGTGAACAAGGTCATTCAATGGGTGGGTTTTCATCTCCGTAGCGTCCTGAGGTCTTCCTCCCATTTGAATGATCCGTCCGAGATAGACATTTTTATCCGTACCGCGATTCAAAAGACAATTGGCCAGGCCTGCAGCCGAGCAGAAATGACATCATACTCTTCCCCGCTCTCATCGACCTCTCGTCCTCCGTGGAGTCGTGATCAAACCCACTTTTGTGTTCTGTGCTGTAATCACCAAGGGACAACCTTTCAGCCTTGGAAAAAATAAAAAGAAACTTGCTTCTTGATCGGGACCAGTTCATCCAAGGATCCGCGCAGTCCACGTATGTGTACAGCTCTCATATCTTTTGCGGACCATCCTGTGAATCGTAGCTCCGAGGATTTCCAATTTCTTGTTTCCGTGCACTCACGAGACACATTCGTCACTCGTGTGGTCTCGGAGCGCCTGACTTGAAACTCAGTTAATATGGCTACGCGACAGTTTGTCTCGCTCATCTCGCGTGATGGCCAATCACGTCGTGCAACGGCATCAGCGCACGTTTTTGACTTCTCGCTGAAAAAGCCATAGAACTTACCCATGGCGTCATCAGAGGGTATGGATCGGGCCCGGTTGGAACTTGGTCGAGGTTACCTACAATCGAAACTCAATCGGCCGAGGACTGGCTGAAAGCGAAGGTCAACGATTCTCCCCCTTCAACTCACTCACCCCTTCTGAGGTATCGCACCTTGCATCTAGAAACAAGGAGTCCTTGCGCGACTCCGTCTGCGCCGTTCAACCTACCCGTGAAAGTGTCCCCGCCGATGATCTCATCCAGGAACCGGAACGGAACATCCGATATCGACGGGAAACCAACCGCTTCTCTGTCTGTCATGCTCGACTCAGTTTTACGCAAATACAGTACCGTCAAGGCTGATGGTTATCTACTCGGCGGACCAATGACAGTTTTACCTCAATTCCCGCTAAACAAGAGACAATGGATTCGGAGACATCTTGACACGTCCAAGAAAGGATCGCGTATTCGATGAGCCTCGTGTCAACGTCAAAGACGACTCCGTCTTGCCTTGCGGAGCAATGCTGGGAAAGGGTTGGCCCGCGTCAGGTTCGTGTCCCAAAAGTATGTTTGACAAGGGCAGACAATGCATGTCGCCATTGAACACGATACCCCGGGTCTGTACACATCGAGTCAGGGCCGTCAAGAACGTGATCTCGTGATGGCAACGCCAAATACCAAGTCTGGGGAACGGAGATGGTCCGGTGCCTCGGACCGGGACCGGAAATCGGCCAGCAACGTCCCCGAGCGCTTAGACTGCGCGAGGATATCCGAGGACCGCGGAGGCCTCCTCTGAGGCATGTCGCTGTGCAAAAAGTCCAGTCATCGTACGGAGACCATTTGTGCTTTGAATGCCTCCGACTCCAGTTATATTTTTTCGGCTCCACCACCTCTGCTTCGCCACTATCTCTACACCACCGATGCAAAACCTGACGGTGTAGAAGTTATGGCTTCATTGATACTATCGCTTGGTTCGCTCGGCAACACACTCCCCGAGGGTTTATGTACAGCAAGCACGTATCGATCAAAGACATTCTGACTCCAGGGCACAATGTCAATGTGTACACTCCCTCCCTGGACTCCAAGTACCTCTCGCAAGGGCAAGTATCAAAGGTCCAGAATAGCACGGAAACCATTAATTTGGACTTTGAATGCCACCTCCGACTTCAAGTTATCCATTCCGGCTCCACCTCTTCTGCTTCGTCACTACCGACGCTTAACTTTCAAGTTTCTAGACGTCATAGGTCCACGATATCTCGCGAAAGTACCTCGGTCGGTATTGCTCTATCCAAGATTTGTGTATGGAAGCTCGAGTCGTCCTGACTGCAGGGCATTGTGGGTGTCCATCAACAATCCATCAATGTATGTTTAATCTTGGTTTAATCGGGGAGCTGTGCCTGTCAAGGATTCGTCGCGAGAACCCCAAATCGCACCGCACACAACTCTGGAAGAGTCCCTCAAACCCACACAGTCCGAGCTCCTTTCCCAGAAATCACTCAATGAGAAACTGGAGACGGAAATTCTCGCACTTGACAAACGTTGTACAAACCCCCCAAGCATGGGTGGGACGAGTGTCGACGACGCGTTGGCTGGGCTCGGACTGGACCTCGGCTTGGACAATACCAAGAGCAAGAAAGGCGAGTCGTCTAGCAGCACGATAACCTGAAGTTGTATGAAAAGGCGCGGTATATGCAGAGTTATCGCGAGACGTCGTCTGTGTCGTTGGATCCCTTGCCTGGGTCGTCCCGGTCGCATTGAACGGACAAGCCCAGGGTAGGCGGTGCAAGGGATGGCGGTGATGAAGACGAGATGGAGAAACGATGAATCCGTTCGAAGCCTTTCGAGGAAGGGTACGTGCTGTATGTTGGGTAAACGCTCGGCTTTGCTTGATGATGCCATGCAGGAAGCGACACAAGCGTATACGTCTCTACCACTCCCGGAGCGTCTTTTGGTCACGCTCACGCGTGCCGTTCTCGGACATCGTCGTGCAAGACTTGCGTTTGTGAGCTATGCGACGGGGTTACATCTCTTGGTCGTTTGGGTCGTCTGGAGTGAGTGGGGATGTTGGGGGGACTGTGGAAGCGGGGTGGACGGGTACGTCAACGTACCACGACCGTTTTAGATCTCGATTGTGTCGTGTACACAGTCGTACTGGCTAGATTCTGGTACGATGATGCCACGCCCCGTATCCAATGGAATGGTGAGATCCCATCACTCGTGCCCCTTGCATCATAAAACCATACATATCATAGTCAAGCAACCAATAAATACCCAACCCATAAAAGGCTGATCATGAGGACAAAACACGATCGAAAGAAATTGAAACTATCGTCTGGTAGATCACTCCCGCTCTCCGTTCGGTAGTCACATTCACTTTGTGCTAGTGTCGGATTGGTTAACACATCACGTATCCGATTACACCAATCAAACTTACTGTGCCGCACACATTTAACGACCCCCATACGGCCCATACCCGCCGTCACCACCCTGTTACACTGATGAGTAGCATTCCATTGTAGACCTCGATATCAGACTTACACTGCCAGAGTCATCGTCTGAGAAAGCATTATTTAAAGACTCATCAGAAGGGCCTGTTGAGTCTCTAAATCGGGCTCGCAGGGTGTCGCTTGAACCCCCAGAAAGGCGACCTTCGGGTCTCAGGTTGTCCGTTGGCATCGCACTGACGACGGCCAACACAGCCAAGCTAGAGAGGACAGCAAAGAGAGAGAAACGCATTGTGATCGAGGTGAGAGTCAGAGAATCAGAAAACTGGAGGTGAGGGTGGTGAGTTCGTGTGCTTCGTTGATCAGATGGACCAAGACCCGTCAACAGGACGTATTTATACCTTTTCATAACCTGGCGAGTGCGGAATAGGATTG
>JBBPNA010000379.1:0-24661 GCA_038090555.1 Boletus subcaerulescens | reverse complement strand
ATCAGGTAGTAGCGTTGACCTTACTCAGCGCAAGGTACTAGATTCTTCCCGCACCTGCTTTCTTACGCGACAGAGCGGAGCAAGTGACCATATCATCCATTGCTGTGGTCATACCTCCCATCGTATCTCATAACCACACTTACCCCCAATTACCAACGACGAACATGTTCCCCGCCACCTTACAGGAACGTACTTTATCAAACCAACGATGTGCTTAACGTTGTCGCAGCGCCAACAAACAATGCTTCACTCCTCCTGGGCACGTTTATTTAATCTTTTACATCCTCATCCCGCAGTTCATCATCAACATACGAGAGCTGTATGACCGTGATATCCGTGGTCGGTTTCATATTGATACCGAGTTCGGCGCGCTGTCGCGGTTGGATTCCGGTCTGGACAAGACCATGTCTGCCATGGCATTCGTGGGCGGAAACCAAGATCCAGAGGTGGAGGGTAGCACGGATAGCCTTGATGATCTCGAAATGGGTCGCAGAGTGCACAGGTCAGGTTCGAACGAGAACTCTTCCCTCCGAAATAGTGACTAGGGAATGTGTCGGAGAGCTGGAAGATAGAGGAAGCTGGTATTTATCAGCGGTGCGAACTACACATGTATATTCTTTTATCCTGCGTGGCATGTCATGGTACTACACAAGGAAAGAAAGCGTGCTGACATGCATCTCGGAGTCACTTTCAAAGGCAAAGGTAAGTTCTGGCCACACACGACTCGTGTTGGTTCGTATCATATTGCCAGTGGTGTTGGTCCTTATCCATCTTGAACGCCCCGACTGTCAAAGCGCAAGTCATTGGATTCCTCGATACGCTGGAGAGTGTTACCACCAGTTGTGCGCGCCGGACGACTTCCCAAGGGAGGATTATTCCAAACAACGGCGAGCATCAGCGTCGAGCGTGGGTTGATTGGTCGTTGGTCGGGAAGAGATGAACGATGGACCGTCACGGACGTGCGGAAGGGCAAGAGAGAGCTCTTTCAAATGCCGTGGTGGTCAGAGACGGGCACAGGTGTACTTCAAGGACGAGGCGTAGGGCAGTGAGAAGACGGCGAAAGAAACGGAAAAAAAATGTGGTGGCGCTGCTTGCCAATTCGAGGACACTGGGCGAGTGCCAGATCTCCAGACTCCGCAGGCACCTGGACGTGTCCGATACCATCATCTTTTCAGACTATTCATCGCCTGACAGCCGATGGCATAGACAACTTCAAGTAGAAAGTGAAGTGGGTATCAGAGTCCCACTGTAAGATGGCGCGCTGACCAGAGAATGCCTTCTAACATTTTCATCTATCGCGGTGTCTTGAAATTGAAGGGATGCAGTGCAGTGTTGATCAATTTGCGCGGTATACATAACGTCCTTTCACGATAACGAAGACACACTCGCATTGTTTCGCGTCAGTTCGTTGAGTGGTCCATCTACCCCTTGTTGCCATAGTCGAGCGTTCCACCCAACAGTTGAGACACCGAGCGGATGCTGGTGACGCCAGCCGCGCCCAGTCACGTTAGAGTTAGTACAGGTTCATTCGGTGACTAAATGTCGAGAGTTTGTTCCACAGGTAAGGTGATAATTATAAATAAATTCAGTGTCGTTGGTGTCCTTTCTTCTGTAATGATGTCGTATTATGATGGACCGCTTATTCACTGCACTGATAGCAGATAATAAATAGCCCGCCCTGTTTCCCCCGGGAGACCATACACAACCCAGTGGCCTCACTATCGATCATTGATTGCGGTCAAGTTCGTCAACGTTGCCCTTACAACCTATGTCCTCCGACCTGCAGTCCCTCTTGGAATCAGTTGTTCTAAATAACTATATAACCCGTACGGCCGCTCATAAATCTGTTGATGGTTAATCTGATGCCACCCATACAGTCGTTATCATTACTGCCGTTGTGTATGATTATGGTAAGTGCCGTGTCTGCGAGCATTCCATTCCTTATTCTGAGTCATCACCGCTGCAATGGCAACACCGCAGTCCTCACTTTCTCAAGAGAGGTATTCCATCTCCTCTATACCTCTGTTTCACGGCTAACAATCTACAAAGATAGAGTACGTTTGGGTAGGATATGTCAATCATCACCCATACACAACGTCCTCAATGATTTCACAGTGCAAGCCATGGACTCGGGTGTCTGCAATGTTTTTCGTCGTGCGTACAAGCTTTTCGGTCAGTTTTGCCAACATGTTCTGAACTGGCTGGTCCAATAGATCCGTTACATCGGTCTTTGTTGGGTATTGTAGGTCTATTAGTCGAGTTCAAGTTGTAGCGCATCTTTGGACATCACTAACTCTGAGTCCATTCTCAGGGCCTCCGCGCTCAGTAAGTTCAAGGGTCCAAGCTAAGATTTATTCACTCAACCGATATATTCACAGCCGGCAGTTCCTTCGTTCCCGGCCCCCTAGAAGTCAGTTTTCCCCCATTATACACACCTTACCCATTGCTAATGGTCCAATTTCAATAGACGTATGTGTCTTGATCTTGAAATAAACCATGGATTTCTAATGGTCGAATAGATGTAAGCACACACATCACCAGCATCAATGTTAAAATTTGACGTGGGTATCCCACAGGTACAGTTGTATATCTCCTAGGTAATTGGACTTCCGTACTTTTTTTTTTTCCGCCGATCGTGAGTTACATCGCATTCTAACTGCATCTTACACTATCTGATTCTATCTGATTTGGGTTACAGTGGTGATGATTCTGCGTGTCTACGCACTGTGGAATAGATCCAAGGCCATTCTTTACATCCTCTTATTCATTTTTCTGGTGCAGACCATCATTAACATTGTTTTTAATGGAATCTATGCCAATCCGAATACCCACCTCTCAGGTATGTACTCAATCAGATGCATCCGAGTCGATACAATGACCAGGATTATCTAACCTTCAACTTTTTCTCAGTTACAGTCGTCCGAGTCTCTGATACTTCATTTTGCAATTCTTCATCTGTTAACGGTCCACCTACGCGTGGATTGCGTATTGCACTGGAAGTCCTCCCTCAATTCCTTCTCGCTGTTACATTGTTTATTTTTGCTGTCTTCCAAACCATGAAACAATCAGTTGAGTTGTACAAAGCAACGAAGCAATGGCAGCCCAACCGCTATGTGCAACAACTAGTGAGCGATGGGATTATTTATTTCACTATGTATGTCCCCATCTCCCCCATCCGGCCTATTTTCCGTGCCAATCCTTCTGATCATTGCCTGCATAAATCCTAATGACTAAAATATCCCCCCAACTCATAGGAACGTGCTTTACCAAATCCTTTATTTCGTTGCGTTCAACAACATCGGGGTTCCAACGACCAATGCACAACTCATTCTGGAGGCATTTGGTTATATACTGGTTTACACACTCGTCCCACGGTTTACGATTGGCATACGAGAGCTATATGACCGTGACATCCGTGGGCGCTTTCATGTTGATACCGGGTTCGGAGTGCTGTCCCAGCTGAATGTCGATCTGGATACGACCGTTTCTGCTGTGGTATTTGGTGTCAACCAGGGTCTCGGTGTGGAGGGTGACATGGATAACTCGGACGATCTCGGCGTGGATGATAGGGTCCATGGCTCAAGTTTGAATGACGACACTCCCGCTGGAGGTGGGGTCTAGAGGTGTGGGCTCGGAGATCTGGAAGATAGAGGCAATCGATATTTATCAGCAGTCAGCTAGAGAATTACACATGTGAATTCATTCATTCTGGGCCGTCCGTACTATAGAAATAAGCTCTTTCGAGGAAAAAAAAGAAAGTGACACCAGAGCTGAGTCGTTTTCCCGCCAGCGCGCTTCCGCGTGGAATTGTCCATATACACCACTCGTGATCGATTGCATCGATTGCATCGTATTGTTGCCAGTGTGGTCGGTCCTTATCCGACATCCGTCTGGAATGCACTAATTGCCAAAGCGCAGATTGTGGGATTCCTCCTTACGCTGGAGAATATAATGTTACCCCCAGCTTTGCTTGGAACTTCTTGAGAGCGGATAATCTCAATTGATGGAGAACATTAGTGTCGATGTATCGTCAGTCGATATGCGAAGAGACCGACGGCGGACGTACACGAAAGAAAGACACGAGGGTCGTGCTCTCTCCCAAACGCCTTGGTGGTGGCGACGAGACAGAGGCATAGTTGACAAACACGGGCGAGGCGAGAGGCATTATCCAAGACTCGCAGCGCGTTCTTTGTTGGACGGGCGAGTTGGGAGAGCAGGAGCTGCTGTGACCGAGTCCCAATTCAAAAAGGCTACCGTACGAATCAGTGTGGAGAATAATTGCACTGTGAGACTGCCAAATGCTGAGCTGATCATAGTACTAGTCACAGAAGTTGCAAAAGTGCTATTGGATTGCCGTTCATTTCAGCTGTTTTGCTGATGGTAAACGACGTGATGGATGATCAATTATGTAGTCGCAACTTGAAGGATGCACCAACGTGCAAGAAACAGGAAGGAGTGACCTTAAGTGTTGATGTCGACCTCAACCTGGATTGCAGGTCCAGCGAAGAATCTCGACCCTGGCTGTATCCTCCTTACCGATCAAATGAGATGTGGAAATGAGTTTGCCGACATACACGTCGATATGGAGGCTGTGGCACTAGTCGCTGGGGACCTCGCAATTGCTGATCGGTCGGCAGAGACGGATGACTTCGGCAACATACCCGAAGCTGTGTGGCCCTGGAAGCGAGAGAGCGAGGGGTTTATACTCGAAAACTCCAAGGAGGCAATGAGAAAGACCACTGCCCATGAGTATAAAGCCAGCCTACCAACTCATCAACGAACCACCAAATATGCAGCTCAGAACATTCTGCTTCTATCTCACCTCCTTGTTGATATTCTTCGTCGTGAGCTCGGTCCAAGCGGGTCCTGTGGGTCTCGCTCGCCGCAATTGGGTAATGAAAAGTGCCATATATCTAGATGATCTAGGTATGTGTTGGTCTGGAAGTATACTTTAACGTGCTCACTTGTTTGAAAAAGGTATTATTGAGCGGCGGCAGTTGAGAGGTTTGGGGAAGACTGATGAAAGAGGTAACAAAGCCGGGGGTCAGCATGATTCTAAGCGGTATTGAATATCAATATCTGACCCTAAGAAAGGTGCTTTCAAACGCCAGGAGTCCGACCCTGATCCGAATGTTCCGTACTGGAGTGGCCATCAATAGCAATAAAAAAGGGACGGAGGCATGGCATGTCCAAGATACACTGCAATGTATGACCGCTACGACGACTTGAAAGTTCAGGGAATGGTAGTTTGGCATTGACGTCAATGGGCATTATATCGTGCAACTTACATATATCGTCGATAATTAATGGTCATTGGAGACTTGGTCACCAAGAAGCATGTCTAGTGTTCAGTGAGGCATCTACTAATCCGTCGAGAATTGAGGTAAGGTGGCACGGGGATGGAGAAGGAGACGCGGACAGATATGTCGTTCAGGAAAGGCAAGGGCAAGTGCGCTGAAAACGTTCCTCGTTTACCCATGGGATCATTCCGGGGATCACGTAGGGGCAATGGTTTCTCAAGAAGCACTCGCGGAGAGCAGTGAACATCAAGCATTCGTGCCATCTCTGAGTTTGCCATGGGTGACCACTCCACTATAATGTAGCGATGCCTTTTGTCCAATGCCGCTTGCAAGGCTCTTCTTAGGCTCCCGGGCGGTATAAGGCACTATCTCAGAAGTCAATAAATCACAATCACTGACGAGAGTCACCGTAACACTTTCCTACACGAACGAGACGTTAGTTTCTGGACAAACGGAACCGAATTGCTCATTACGCAGCGACACCTTTCTGTCGACTCGAAACAGCGCGTTAGTATACACATCCAACTCTGACACGAGTACTTTGGAGGCTGTCCAAAGAACACATCAACTGCTAGGCGCTCCTCTCCAGCTCTTACCAAGAATCCGTTTTCAAAGCAGGTGTGTTGTCATCACCCAACATGGCGGGTTAAATCGCCTTCTGCTTCATCCGTGATATCATCATGATTCCATTCTTTGAAATCTGGACCTGCGCACCTCTAATCTAAGCCCTGGCCAGATAGCGATTGGGACCGGAGAGGTAGGGAGTCCAACGTGGTCGACAGAATGCAAATGGACTAATCAAGACCAACACAGTCTTGGCGGGGGGTCTCAAGCATTCGCCGCCATCCTTCACCTATATGCAGTGTGTTTATTCCTCGGTACCAGCAAAGATAAAGTGATTGGCGTGAATAAGAGGGAAACACGAGGATTTACTGGTGCGGAATTCTAGCGGACCATTGCGCTCATTGCGCAGTAAAGACGGTCACAATAGACCAATCATACGCGCCCCGTACGAATGGAAAGGTACCTATTATGTGATTATGTCAACGTCTTGTGTCATGTTCGACATATCATCCGTACGTACATGGGACCCCGTTTATGATCATCGGACTCGTCTGAAACGCATTCTGAAACACCATGCGTTTCAGGAAGACGGAATAGATTGAAAGGGCAGCGCATGTACGGATGCCGCTCTGGCAAAAAAAGAAGATGAGTGAGCGCCAACGGGACCAATTCTTTTGTTCGCATTAATCAAACCTGGACTGCGGGTCCTACTTCAGGCATTGTTAGGACATAGCGTCGGGGACGCTGCATTTCTGTTCAACGAAGGATGAATGGAAGCAGTGGCGTTCCTCGAGCGACAATGGACACTTTGGGGCCCGGGGGTAACGGAGGATGGAGAACTGGTCGAACCTATGCCCACGGAAGGGGAAGAGCATCGGTTTGGAAGAGCATCGATCATCGTTCCATTACAGATATACTATAACATCGCCGATCGGGGTCAGTATGACGTGACGATGCATTTCGCCCCGACAACAAGGTTAATAGAAGCATAAGCGATGGCGAGCCGGCGGATGATTGCACAGGATCAGACAAGCTTGGAATCACATTCCTGTGACGAGATAATGCCAGAAGTACGTGACTGACATTGTAACCTCGTCGACATTTCTCGACGCTGTGTGAAACAAAGAGTCAGAAAAACCAGCAACGCAATGAGAAAGATGACTGACAGCGTGGCATTGTGTGCAAAACATTGTAAGTAGCGGTTCGTAACGTTTTGCACTGTCGTTGAATATTCGTCTCCGATCAAAATATTTCTATTACGAGACCTCATGCTGATTGCATTGCCATCATCCTCATGCGTACCTCAAGATGCCCTACAACATTGCATAATGCAATGCGCTGAGATAACGTCCGTCGCATGCAAAAGACGCGATCGCCAGACGACTTATAAAGCCAGCCTACTGGGTCATAGTACAGCAAAGCGCCAAGCATGCAGCTAAAAGCACTCTACGTCCATCTCTCTGCACTCTCAGTGACATCCTTCTTCGTAAGCTCGGCGAACGCAAGGCCTGTGGGTCTTGGTCACCCCGACTCGGTTATGAGAAATGGCGTATATTTAGACTCGGGTGAACTGGGTATGTAGTATTGCTTTGGAAGGCGCATGACAGTGCTGACTAGGACTCGTGCAAAAAGGTATCGTTGAGCGACATCAGGCCAAAGGTTTTTGGAAGGCGGGCGAACAGGGTGACAGCAGGAGTCAGTCAGATTCTAAGCAGTCTCGAATCGTGAAGTATAACTGACACCAAGAAAGGTGCCCACAAACGCCAAGAAGTTTGGGCCGGGCCGGGACCAGACAAGACTAACCCAAACTGGAGTGGTCGTTAAACGGCAAGGGAGAGGACGAAGAGATATGAATTGTACAAGATGCACAGCAACGTACAGTGATTTCTCGACGGCTTCAAAACTCAAACAGCTAGGGGTCGTTTGCGTTGAAGTTTCATTATGTAACATCATGTCATGTACCTTAGATCGTGTACTACCGCTAATATTATGGGAAATTTGCTTCACCTGCAGTGATTCCAAGAAGTATGTCGAGCATTCTATCATGAGAGTCCTTGGTTTGTTCTGATGATGTACAAGTCTGAACGGTGGGCCAATACCGTATCTGAATCGATATGAATCCGTACTGTACTGGCAAAAAGGGTGTTAATATGTCAGTTCTCAGAGAATGAACATCCCATCTTAGAGGATGACATACACAGTCCTGTCAATGAATTTCTTGCCCTCGAAGATGCAATACATGCGCTCGAAGGAATAGGCAACGTCTAATCCATTCAATGGCGCAACTGGGTCGAGGTGAAACATACCCGATAATCAGGTCATTCAATGAGTTTTCTTCCTCGGTGAACTGGTATACTTGCGTCGCCTAAGGAAACCAACACCTGCCTCAGTCTTCGCCGCTGTTTGATTTGCACGAGACACGCTTTTCGTTTGCGGTTGTTGACCTCACCGGGAGTGCAGAGGTCCTCGCAGCCAAAGGCAGGAGTCAGTGGCCCCTCCTCAAGATCGAAGGCAGTGTGGGGGGTGGCTGAAAAGTTCGACATGCGCTCCGCAAACTGGCCTCGGTGACTGGTATCGTGGACCACAGGCAGCGACAGGGTCTGAGCTGACCAACTGGGCTCGTAAAGACTCTCAGAGGGCCAGGGCAGCAGAATCCGGCCGAGGATACGGAGAGCCTGCCAAATGGAAGGCGCAAAGCGGGGCAAAGGCTGGCGGAAAGGCACCGAGGAAAGGAGAGACACGGCATAGTCACGGGACCTGGCATCTTATCGGGTCAACGGGCTGGAACACCCAGACCCCATGTGTTGCTCGCCACCCGCGCCATTTTCATAACGTATTGTGTTGTCACCACATAGTCCCCGTCTGGCCATATTTGATTGACTTGTTAGTCGACGTCATGTGCGAGAATGCGTACGTACGACGATTTCAGAGTTCCGTCAAAGGATGAGACTGGTGAGAAGAGAAGATATACAGTTGAGTAGCTGCGAACGAGGTGGAATACTTACGGTATCAGCGCACTGTGAGAAATCAGTATAATGACAGCCACCGTGCGCAGGGACTATCGCTTCGACTCTGCGAGTTCCTGTAAATTGGTAATGGACGCGCTCCATGATGAAATCCATTCTTTGATCCGATAGGAGCGATAGGATGGAGGAATTCGTCCTGATACAGTCACATGTCGCAGCTCGCAGTGAACAGAACAGGTTGAGGTCAAATGATGGAGCCGACTCACGCGTCCGCTTCTGACACACCTCGTGCCGGAACATAAACTAGCCCGACCCCAGTCGCATTCACTTGATCCGATAACATGAAATATGGCAGTGAATTTCGCTACCTGTTATGGAACTCAGACAGTGTGAAGGACATGAGCGGGGGTCAGTACTCACACTTGTAATTAACTTGGCTGCCGAGGCTGCCAAGATGATCCGCCCGAGTGTTAATGGAGCTAAGTATTTGCAGTGCATTAGTAAACAACCTTTATGGTGATGATTCGGGGATATTTGCTGTGCACGGGAGGCCCTGGGTCGATTATACACAGCTGATCAAAATAAAGGGGCGGTGGACGATTGGCTGGACCACTTTCGTGAAAACCTGTCAAAGGGATGCGCTTAGTATTGTTTCAGAGCTGAAACGATGTCCCGCGGCACAGCGTTGGGTGACGCTCCGAGAGTCGCCACGAGGACCGTCTTGCAAGGTGAGAGTTCCAACGTTCACCGTACAGCCGCTTCTGTGCACAGAATGAAGCGAACAACCTAGCACCGGATATTGCAAGTTCGACTCAGCTATCCGATGCGTTGTGGGCTGTCTCGGACGTCGACGTCACGTCACTGGTTCAAGAAACTTCAATGCCAGCGTAAGTTAGTAAGTTCTGAGAATTATCCAAAGTCTCAGAGTGACTAAAATCATACCCGCAAATCTTGGCCCGCCATGAAAAGGAACAGGCTGGCACTGGAAGCTGAAAGCTCCATTAAACGGTGTCCGCCGACTCTCCAACCACTTTTTCTTTTTTTACATAATATAAAGTTGATATGTACAAAGGCATCTCTCTAGATTCTGTACTAGATTACAACAGGGAACCATCAACGAGAATGGGCCCGACCTCCTGCGCGCCATTCTTTCGCTTCTTTGGCAAAAGGAACATCCATCTTTTCTCCCTGATCCCTTGGCCTTTGTCGCCGAAATATCTCCCGCCTTCAAACTCCCAATCATCGTTGGCCCGTACCCACTGTGCCAGCCCATTGCAGTATTCCTTCACCTGTGAATTCAAAGGTTCGTCCAACTCAGGAAGCGCTGCCATGGCAGCGTGAAATTTTTGCTCCAGTTCAGTGTGACAGTCTTGCGCCCACAACATCGCACCGTTCACGTCCGTACCCAGCTCTTTCATTACGATCGTGACAGCATTGTGGCTGTCGTTTCCACAAGATTGCTCGATATTGTAGGATGTAATGTCCTAAGAGATGATCATGTAAGCTTCGTGCGACACTTTTTGACCACGAAAATTACTAACATTTGAGATACAAATCATGTCGATAGCTGCGACAACCATCTCTTGAATTGCGGGGTGCGACATAACTTCGTCAGGGATCTCAAGACCCAGCTCTATTAGAGCAAACGCAGGCTTTGCGCCAATTGTGTCGCGTCGGATGTCGATGTAACTTTGGATATCACGGATGTGACTCCCACTCCTGTCAATGGCTTGCTGCACGACAGCCTCGAGATATTCATCAAACCCCGCGATGAACCTCCTCTGAGACTGCTCGCTTGCATTCCGTATCGTAAGTTCCCAGAATCTGTGGTTGATGGACGTCCTTGACGAATCCTCAAGGGGACTGGTGGGGCACTTACTGACGAGTCATTTCCCCGCCGACCCACTCTCCTTCTGGTCGTGGTTTATGCGGGTTGCGGAAGGCATCCATGATGATGTCCTTCTGCTTTCGGACCTCGAAGGGGTTGGACACATCCGTATACTCGTCGATGACGAAGACTAGGTTTATGAAATCACAGCCAGCTCTAACGTGCTCTGATCAAATGGCTCAGAAACTAGCAATGAGCGAATTTGCGACGTCTTACCCTTCTTCGCGTTTGGATAAGCCATACAAGCGAGGTGACCTACCAAGCAAGGTAAGCACATACGTTAGATGAGCGAATGGGCTGACCGAAAGCGCCGCGATCAAAGGCCTGTTGTGCGTTCGGGCTAAAGGCACGGAAGCTCGCTGCCCAATCAGCAGACTCCTTCACCACGGAATAGTGCTGACTGATACGACGTGGCCATGGCCATCTTGCAAGCGTCCTCGGAATGAAGACCTTGGGCCGACATTCACCGGTCCCTTTCTCAGTGACAGATGACTTCTCTGAAACGACTCGGAAGCCATCGACAACACGTTTGTGCCCCCTTGCGGTTAGGACAGAGATAGCATATGAAGTGGCTAAGCCGATGAATAGGCCGAGAGAGAGCAGAGTGTACGCTTCCATGCTGGTGAGGCTCTGGGGTAGCATCGCTACTGTATTTATCATTTCCACGAATCACATGTTGACAGAATTCTCGAGCAATTACTGGGGTGACACCTTGAACATGATACAAGCTGTGCCGCGACTTGACATTCATAACGACGCTTTTGCAGAGCATTGATAAGCGTCCAGGACCAAAACGGGGGAATTTTACCATAGATACCATTTTGGGGGATGAGTGGTTCACATTTTGCCGTCTGTCAAGTTACCTTCATCCAAATGAGAGGCGGTACAGCTACTAGCCTGATCGAGATATTGCACTTCGATTAGGATAGTCTGGTTCTGATCCCGGGCTTCTTGCCAAGGAAACAAGCAGGGATACCGGTGCACGAGAGCGTACCATCCAACGCCTGATCAACCAAATAAGCACAGGTCAGTCCGGCAGTGGGGCCGGGGAAGGCGAAATGTCACATCGTGAACACAAGCGATCCAAAATAGGATACTCATGTAGAGAAATTTGGGCCGTTTCCGTTAGTGTATCTCTCGATGATTATACAATCCGTGGAGCTGGCCAATTAATTATAAACCCCGTGACTGAGGAGAGCTTACCAGTGAAGTCGTGGCGACATGAATATAAGTACGGTAAACTGAGTAATTTTCGCCGCGCCACTGTGCGTGCAGAGTGGCATTATCATCTCGACGCCCGATCGGTGGGTGTGGCTGCCTGCGCCAGGCAGCCCAATCTCTGGACCGCGAACGGCCTCCATCAGTCACGTTACTCGATTGAAACGCGAATAATATTGGTCTATTTTACCCACCTGATCAGATGCTATGATGTGCGGTGGGGAACTCGCTAATCAATCGCTAATATACAGATTCGAAATCTGTGTCTCCAGCAGCATTCCTTGTTATGGAACCTTCGTCAATGATAGAGAGACCTTGACACGATGACGGCTATATGCGAATCTTTCAACGGTCATGACCAGGAGCTGTAATGGCAGTCGATCGATGAGGCTGCCTCGTATCGCGAAGAAAGCCTCCATTCTGGAAGTAACCTCCTTGGCTCCAGAGAATGGGTTGGCACGTAGAACGAGCATATCGTTATCCGTATGCCTCAAATTTGTTCTTCTGATCAGCGAAGTAACAACAAGATCAGTGCGGGTAGACCCATGTGAAATAAGGGAAAGAACAGAGGCGCCAAAACCAGAATGTCGCCAGAGAAAAACATCCAGTTTGCTTCTCAGTAATTTGTAAATCAAGAAGTACTGGATAATTTCAACGACCTCAGTTAGCCAACGCCTCATTCCAGCCTCCACCTCACATAGATGTAAACTGATTAGTGACGCTTTGAATGAATCCCTGCGAGATGATGGACATGAGAATGCGTAGTAGGAGATTGGACCATTTGTATCTGTTTGTATTGATTTGTCAGGGACACAGCCGCTCTGTCCAGTGTGTGTTAGTATTACACTAGACGTTGGCTTGCTAGTCGTCTCGGACGGTGGACTTATCCGTTTTCTCATCCAAAGGTATTGGTCTTCCTTCAGCGGGATATTTGTTACATTTCACGCTCAAGATGGATTCAGGGAATTCTCGTCGGCAGGTGCCATTTTATGCTGCATGGTGTCGTTTGACGCGGATGTTTATTTTGCTGCGTATCGGCTGTTGATGTGAACCAGCTCTCGAGGGACTGGCCAATACGAACCACCGAACGGGGACCTCTTTCGATGGCGAAAGTGGCCGTTAGAGAGACCCCAAGAACGTTCATTGAACGTCATTGAGTGTCCATCCGCTCACTCTGTGTTCAGTCGTCTGGCGTCCTCGCGTACATGCAAACAAGTTAACGTACGTGGCCGTCCTACTACTTTGATCGCACAGGCCAATCATGTGTTCTGTCGAAGAAAATGATTTCAACCATTTACCGTTGCTGCCTCCCCGTTACGGTTGGATCTGTCTCTATAAAATCTTTCTTTGCTGTTGGCATGACGGATGTCTGACTCATTTCCCGGAGCGGGTGCTGCCACGGATGCTATCATCGTCATGTGAATAAATACTCGCTATTTGTCCGCCAACAGTGACAACCACGACTCTTTCTTCAAAGTACACTAGCCGAAACTCTTGTCCACCGTCTTGCCTCATCGTACTTCCCGCTACCCCTCACCTGGATTGCTACCTTCCCGGCCCTTGGCTTGCACCATGTCTTATACCTCGGAAGGCCATCACAATACCATTCTATCAGACTACAATTGCTTGGCTGCGAACGCGTCAACAGCCAATGGCACCGAGTTCGCAATACTCATTATCCCAACACTCGCTTTCTCTGACGAACAGTATCTTCTCGTCGACCCCACCGCTGGTTGCCGGAGTTCTGTTTCTGGAGGCTTGCGTCCTTCGTGGGTGTGCGGTGTCTCGTGTCTGTACAGGAACTCACCAACCTGGATATACTGGGATTCAGGCATGCCACTCGCGGAAATCGAAAGCAAAGGTGATTACAACCCGGACGACAGGCTGAAGACATCTCTTGTTTCTTCGTCACCACTCACGAGAGTCAATGCAGCGCCCTCGACTTCCTCAGCCCGCACGTAGTGGTCGTGGGAGTAAGAGACATCGTGCGTATATATATCGCTGGAATGTCCACCCTCTTTTTCATTAACGCCTGTATTCGATTTGACAGGAACAGTTGTCTGTTAACGCTTCGTCGCCTGTGTTACCTAGGGTTGCAAGCTAATGTCATTGCAACATGGCCTTCTACGTTCAGGGCCCCCTTGCCGTCAGTGTGCGAACGAACAAGACGAGGTTCGAGCTCATGGACTCCTGGATCGATATACCTGATCGGAGCAGGAATCCGCACCCCGAGACCATGACCCCACGAGGCCGTGGTCAAGACGGTCACTCATTGACTTGGTGATAGTGCCTTCGCTTCTATTGTACGCCTTGTAACTGCACCTTGAGTAATATGAATGATATGATCCTCCCTATAACGGTCCTCTGTCGCTTCGCAGACGTTCGTAGGGCAAATAAACAAAATCACGCGGACTGCCAGGGCAAAAGCCCACTTCGCTGTACCAAGCTCAGAAGACGAGACATGCATACAATCAATGAGACATCGCCGCCAGTTCGAACTTCGAAGTACCACCATCCTCTCAACTGGCACCGCGCGCTTCAACCCAAAATGCCTCGTTCAAACCCGAGACGTGCCATTTTCCCGTGCTTCAAGTTGGATTGCATCCGGTTTATCCGCTTCCTCCTCCGCTACCAAGTCTTGGCCCGGCGCAGCGTCCGCAAATGCAATCGCAGACACGGTCCCATCTTGACTGGCGACCAGCTGCGAGGACGCACCGAACCCAGTGTCGATTCCCTGAACGCGGCCACGGCCGTCACGGTCATACAGCTCTCGTATGCTGATGATGAACCGAGGGATGATAGGGCACAAGGTTATATAAATAACGACGTTCAGGAAGAGTATCCACATTTCATTTGTTACGGCCTCGGCCGTGAGCGTACTGGCGACGTTGTTAATCAGGTTCCTGATAGTTCGGGGGCAACCGTCAATTAGTCAGTCTTCGTACGAGCACTCGAGCACGATATGGACTCGGGTAACATGTTCATGTTGTACAGTGGAAGAAAAAATGAAAGGGCAACTTACACAAGAAAATAAAGAATCCCATCTTTTACGAGCTGACGCACATACAGGTTTGGTTGCCACTGTTTGGTTGCTCTGTGCATCTCGACTGCTTGCTTTAAGGTCGGGATGATGGCTAGGACCACAAGTATAGTACTGAGAACATATCGAGGAAATAAGTAACCAAACAGCGGAGGGTTGTATTCGAGTTAACAAAAGAATTGCAGAACGAATATTTGTTAACTTGAACAACAGAGGCTGGAGTAGGCCAATATATACAACCTGAAAGCTGTTACTGACTGAATTGGCCAGTCTATTAGATTAAACAATGATGAAAGGCATCAGCACCGTACCCGTTGTGTAGTCATTCAGCCGGATGAGCTCTACAACGGACTGCAAATCAGAGGACATGACTGCGATGCGTGACGGATTAATGTGAGAGTCAGGTAGTGAGGTCACAGGTGGCTCAGCCTTGGTGGCCACCCGTCGTTATATCATGTCTTTCGGGCCTGTGCTTCCCCACTAACGCCTAACGGCACAGAGATTAGGCTCCTAGTGGAGCTAGGGATGTGATGCCAAGAAAAATTACCTTATTCGCAGTCTTGGCTGTTGAAACCGACGCTGTGCAGTGATCGCACAATGCCTGTGGACAGCAACCACGAGCGAACGAGATGAAGAACACACTGACTCTATGTTTTCCAGAAAGAGGACTATCTGCAGTCAATCGAAACGATGGTCGCTACGTGCCAAAAGACAGGCGCAACAGGGTGGGAAGGAATGGAGAATGACAGTCGACGCTTGCGGGGCAGTAAATGGTTAGGCACATTGTGTCTTTACTAATCAAAAGACCCCGATCAAACCTGCCGGCGCGACGTTCGCGTTGTCTTCCAGGGTAGCGGAGTCATTTGTAAACACACCATCTGGCTCCGAACAGAAGCTAATGATACATACACAAGTTTTATAGTGAACACTTGAGACGTGGCTTATAACAGGAGAAATGACGATAGAGCAAAAGACAGGATGCAGGTGCTGATGCGAGCAGATAGTGTCAAAAATGAGTATGGACGGAGCTGGCATAACCAGTTGATGTCTGTGGGACGTATGTAGCTGCTGGAGATGCCGAAGGGGCGACCCACGAGAGGCGATTGCGGTCTTGGATAACTTTACTGAATCGGGCACGGGGAGTGGATGGGTGGGCGAGTGCATCTTCAAAGAACTGAGGAGCGACGGGGTTCAGCGAGGATGAGGAGGTAACCTAGGTGGATGCGTAAGCTGGAAGTGGGCGTTGTCTAAGAGGGCATAGGCGTGTCAGGGCGGGTAACAAGATGAATGCGTGGGGTGTCTTTGTTCTCTTGTTGTGGATGGCAACAAACAAAGCTCTCTTTGCAACGTTAGCGCGTAAAACTGACTGCAGTTACATCCGAATAACCGTGAGACGAGAGAAGTATGTACAGGGGATTCAAAGCCATACCTTCGCAGAAGTAAAGATCTTTCTTGTCCGGGGTCCTGGTTTGTGGCGCCTGGCGAGATCACTTTACTCCATTCGAAGGCGCAACTGCAATGCCGGGTTATCGTAAGGCCAATGTGGCAGTATGGAAGCTCGGACGAACCCTATGAAAACTTCATGATAGACAAGTAAGATTCGTATACAAGACTTGGCACCCCAACCGTTTGCCTTCGATACGACCACCTGTCAGTAAGACGCATAATAACCATTGATTGCGAGGGATGTTACCTTTCACTTGGCCACTCGTATCTCCACGAAGCAGAAAAACCACCATTGCACAACCACCCTGCTGACCGAACCGTCTTTTAAGCACGGGAGATGGTTGTCAAACTCCTCTGAGTCAACGATTGGTGCCTGTGAGAGAGCAGCAAGTCGAGATTATTTTGCGTGTCCTTTGTAATTTGAAGGATATGTAGACGAACGTGCCTACCGATTAGCTCCGTATGAAAGCAACCACTAACCACTGTTTGGCGGTCTCAGAGGAGGGCTTCATCCGAGTCAACGTTGACGTGGCTACCTGGTTGAACACATAGAGTGCTTGGCAATTGATCTTTCTGTATTTGCCCTTTGCATCAGCAAGAACAGCGATAGTCTGTCAGTAGCGCTCCCTTGGGCTTGCGCGACTGGACGACAAGACTGATCATTGACATGCTTCCGAGGAGGAACAGCATTTGGGCCTGTACAATGTCTCGTTGACCTTGCTCGGACAACCATGTCCTACCATGTACGTACCCGGACAGTGATGTATGGCGAGTGATCGTCCACTACATTGACCAAGTCGCCTACGCGTAAAACAGCGTCATCGTGTCTTCCGCATTCAAATAGAATGATTGCCTGAGTGAAACAAAAGATAAGTGCATGCTAGCAGCGACGAGGGAGGACCTTCATCCCATTCCTGACATCAGCTCGACTCATGCTCGTGTAGAGTTTGAAGGAAGCGAACAGACGCACTGAAACCGGAATGTCACCAGAAGAAAAGCATTGTGCCTGCACGGGCGAATTAACAGTCTGACTCGGACGTGCCGTCGTCGAACTGAGGTTCAATCGGTCAACCACCTACTAAGCGAATTCAACGGGACGACTTCACTTGCTGCCCTTTCATCATTAGCCCATTGATCTCCTGTTACACCTGCCGCCCTCATCTCCTAGCCCTACCTCCTTTAGGGCTCAGACTCACGCTACAAAGTTGAGAGCAACGAGAAAACCCATGACAATGCACGTTTGCGACGTGTGACCAAACGCAGTGTATCCCTATATTCGCATCTCCGAGTCGAGGAAGAAGACCCGTCCTTGGTGCGTGTGCTCGATTCTAAATGTTACGTTTCGCTCGGCTCAACAGAGCTCTCTTCACGCTTGGTTCATCTTGAAGTGGTCAGGGATGGCGTACATCACCTCCTCGGAGTTGCCCATCTCCCTTCCATCCCTCCTCTGCGCCAGCCTATCTGCGAATGGAATCATACACATGGTCACGTTGCCATCAGGCTACCGGTTGTGAGGATACCCCGAATCGGTGTCTATATATCGCCATCGGTTCCGACGACCAACGCCTTCAAGTTGCGCCTCATTCGTTTGTTTCAGACTCGACAAATCTAACTGGTGCTTGAAAGCTTGACGTTTCACCTCTCTTTGGGTTTGGTTCCGACCATCGGATGATGCATGTGCACGCGCCGCCAGACCCTCGCCGCATTGCCCTTTGTAAGCTAGTTTCAATTCAGTCTAGTTCTTTCAAAGCGCGCGGACCCTGAGCATAGCTGTCAGGTTCAATCGAACAAAGGCAACTTCATGCGTACATGCCCAGAGTCTCTGGGACATTTTTTTCGATCAAAGTTTTCTTTGTCATAATCCTGGCCGACTCTCGGGGGAACCGCCGACGCACAGCCCCGGAGGAGCTGTGAGTGCCAATATAAATAGTGCATGCGCGCTTTTCTGACATGGCGATTCAGAAGAGCATCACGTTGGCCCGGATTCCCGTATCCTCCTTCAAACTACTCTAGCGAGCTTAGTGGCTAGCTGAACGATGGTTCACTGGTGGGACGACCCGTCGGTAGAAGCTCGCCTTGGCGTTATCTATGTGGATTTGGCATTTTTTCTGTTGGGCATACATGGGTATGCTGTTTCCTTCTCCGCAGAACGGCGTCCTTGACAGGATCATCGTTCTAGTTGGGAATACTTTCGATCCTTTGGTATAGAATATGCCATCATTCGAGGGCGGTTACCCTGGCGCTGGCTACTTGTAAGTGGTTATACGTTTTTTTTCTTTCTCGGCCATCAATGACCCCGCCTGGAGATCCCATATCTGCTTGGGAGATTATTTCTTTTGACTCTCCTTCTTTTACTGTGAGTGTCTGGGTGACGCACACGTGGATGACTCACCTACCTTCACATACAGTGCACTTGGGATGAGTCCGTTTTCGGGGCCGTTTACTTGTCAATGTCAGTTCTCACTCGCTTGTCATTGTTGTTCCATATAGCTTATCTGTCTGCCCAGCTGGAGCTGTCTGGATAGCAGTGAGATACTCCACTCTGCTTGCACGTTAGACATTTGTTGATAAGCTGTTTGGCTGGCAGATCTCAGGGGCCATTGCTATTGGTGCTTCATCAGCAAATCTCATGATTCGCACGTTAGTCCGAGTTGTGCTATATGTTGTCCAATCTACTTATTGCAAGGCGCATAGCTGGGTGATCTGGAAGAACTCCCGTCTAGTGCATCTGTTGCTACTGCTTCTTTCTCTTGGACATTGGACTGTATTGGCACTAGGTATGAGCTCATCTTCGAGATCACCACCCCAACTTACCATAGCTGTGAATCAGATGTAGTCAATATCAAGTCTTTCAGGTCAAATGGAGCCTGTACCATTCATCTCATGCACCCGGCAGTGAGCGCTGGCGTTTTCATGTACAGTGAGCCATATTATGCTACTAGGGTTCTGTTCATCTGATATCTCCAAGCCATGTGCTATGATTTCCTTGTGTTCGTATTGTCCATCATCAAACTATCAAAAGAACCATGCAGATCTCCTCTGAACGAGTGTTTGCGCTCGCAAGGTTTATTGTATTTTGCTGTAGCGGTTGTAGCGAATATTATACCAACGGTCTGTCCTTCATTGGGCCTATTCTCTATCGTATATTCATCGTCATCTACAGGTTTTTGCTTTCATTGGTCCTCCCGGTATGATCACTTTCTTTGCGTACTTCCCATAATTCAATCCATACTAGTTATGGTGGGTATAACTGGCAATTTTGGTAAGTCAATGATTCGTGATGACATGTGCATGATCCAGTTGACGAGCTCGTGACAGCCATCACCGCAAGGTATGCTATTGTACCCACCAGGACCGGACTTGCCAGGACTGACTGACCTTGATGAACTCTTAGTACAATTGTATCATCTAGAGCAGTGAGATCACTCCTTGGCCTTCGCACCGCCTGCTCGAGGTACGCGTGACAATGGAATTAGATGCATACCACTAACATCTGAGCAGCCACGTATGCGACGGGAATATCGGAAATGACCCTGTGCTGACAACCCAACCTCCGGATCAAACCTCGATCGTTTCGACGGGCATGTGCTAACATTTTGATTGGGTAATGAACGCGTTCCTTGATATGTCTGGCTACCTCTTTCTTTTCTGGTGGTTTAGACATACATAAAACTAATCCGATGTAGCTTACATCTTGAGATCACGATTACATGCTCTTTGGGCGAGCACTGAGGTTCCCACCATAGACCGACTCAGCACCCAGTGACCATGGTATGACGGATCTTTGCACTGAAAATGATGTCTCCTGCTAGCGGGATAACTTGCGCCACGTGGGAAAGACGGTACCAGACGTACTGCAAGTTGATGATTCGCTTCTGTGACTAGTACCATGATCAGCTCAGCATTTGGCAGTCTCGCAGTGCAATTATTCTCCACACTGATTCGTACGGTAGCCTTTTTGAATCGGGACTCGGTCATAGCAGCGCCTGCTCTCCCAACTCGCCCATCCAACAAAGAACGCGCTGCGAGTCTTGGATAACGCCTCGCGCCTCGCCCGTGTTTGTCAACTATGCCTCTGTCTCGTCGCGGACCACCAAGGCGTTTGGGAGAGAGCACGTCCCTCGTGTCTTTCTTTCGTGTACGTCCGCCGTCCGTCTCTTCGCATATCGACCTACGATACATCGACACTAATGTTCGCCATCAATTGAGATTATCCGCTCTCAAGAAGTTCCACGCAAAGCTGGGGGTAACATTATATTCTCCAGCATGAGTAGGAATCCCACAATCTGCGCTTTGGCAATTAGGGCATTCCAGACGGATGTCGGATAAGGACCGACCACACTGGCAACAATACGATGCAATCGATCACGAGTGGTGTATGTGGACAACTCCACGCGGAAGCGCGCTGGCGGGAAAACGACTCAGCTCTGGTGTCACTTTCTTTTTTTTCCTCGAAAGAGCTTGTTTCTATAGTACGGACGGCCCAGAATGAATGAATTCACATGTGTAATTCTCTAGCTGACTGCTGATAAATACCGATTGCCTCTATCTTCCAGCTCTCCGATCCCACACCTCTAGACCCCACCTCCAGCGGGAGTGTCGTCATTCAAACTTGAGCCATGGACCCTATCACCCACGCCGAGATCGCCCAAGCTATCCATGTCACCCTCCACACCGAGACCCTGGTTGACACCAAATACCACAGCAGAAACGGTCGTATCCAGATCGACATTCAGCTGGGACAGCGCTCCGAACCCGGTATCAATATGAAAGCGCCCACGGATGTCACGGTCATATAGCTCTCGTATGCCGATCGTAAACCGTGGGACGAGTGTGCAAACCAGTATATAACTAAATGCCACCAGGATGAGTGAAGCATTGGTCGTTGGAACCCCGATGTCGCTGAACACAAAATAAAGGATTTGGTAAAGCACGTTCCTATGAGTTGGGGGGGTATCTTAGTCATTAGCATTTATGCAGGCAATGATCAGAAGGATTGGCACGGAAAATAGGGCGGATGGGGGAGATGGGGACATACAAGGCGAAATAAATAATCCCATCGCTCACTAGTTGTTGCACATAGCGGTTGGGCTGCCATTGCTTCGTTGCTTTGTACAACTCAACCGATTGTTTCACGGTTTGGAAGACAGCAAAAATAAACAATGTAACAGCGAGAAGGAATCCAGGGAGGACTTCCAGTGCAATACGCAATCCACGCGTAGGTGGACCGTTAACGAACGAAGGATTGCAAAATGAGATGTCAAAAACTTGGACGACTGTAACTGAGAAAAAGTTGAAGGTTAGATAATCCTGGTCATTGTATCGACTCGGATGCATCTGATTGAGTACATACCTGAGAGGTGGGTATTCGGATTGGCATAGATTCCATTAAAAACAATGACAATGATGGTTTGCACCACATAAAGGAATAAGAGGATATAAAGAATGGCCTTGGATCTATTCCACAGTGCGTAGACACGCAGAATCATCACCACTGTAACCCAAATCAGATAGAACCAGATAGTGGAAGATGCAATTAGAGTGCGATGTAACTCACGATCGGCGGCCCAAAAAAACAGTAAGAAAGTCCAATTCTCTAGGAGATATACAACTGTACCTGTGGCATACCCACGCCAAATTTTAACATTATAGATGCCGGTGATGTGTGTGCTTACATCTATTCGACCATTAGAAATCCATGGTTATTTCAAGATCAAACACATACGTCTGTTGAAATTGGACCATTAGCAATGGGTAAGGTGTGTATAATGGGGGAAGACTGACTTCTAGGGGGCCGGGAACAAAGGTACTGCCGACTGCGAATATGTCAGTCGAGTGAATGAATCTTAGCTTGTACCCTTGAACTTACTGAGCGCGATGGTCCTAGGAATGTACTCAGAGTTAGTGATGTTCAAAGACGCGCTACAACTCGACTAATAGACCTACAAAACCCAACAAAGACCGATGTAACGGATCTATTGGAATAGCTAGTTGAGAACATAATGACAAAACTGATCGAAACACTTGTACGTACGACGACAAACATTGCAGACACCCGAGTCCAGGGCTTGCACTGTGAAATCATCGAGGACGTTGTGTATGGGTGATGATTGACATATCCCTACCCAAACGTACTCTATCTTTGTATATTGTTGGCCGTGAAATAGAGGTTTAGAAGAGATGGAATACCTCTCTTGAGAAAGTGAGGACTGCGGTGTTGCCATTGTAGCGGTGATGACTCAGAATAAGGAATGGAATGCTCGCAAACACGGCACTTACCATAATCATACACACTGGCAGTAATGATAACGACTGTATGGGTGGCATCAGACTAACCATCAACAGATTTATGAGCGGCCGTACGGGTTATATAGTTATTTAGAACAACTGATTCCAAGAGGGACTGCAGGTCGGAGGACATAGGTTGTAAGGGCAACGGTGACGAACTTGACCGCAATCAATGATCGATAGTGAGGCCACTGGGTTGTGTATGGTCTCCCGGAGGATACAGGGCGGGCTATTTATCATCTGCTATCAGTGCAGTGAATAAGCGGTCCATCATAATACGACATCATTACAGAAGAAAGGACACCAACGACACTGAATTTGGATCATATAGCTATAATTATCACCTTACCTGTGGAACAAACTCTCGACATTTAGTCACCGAATGAACCTGTACTAACTCTAACGTGACTGGGCGCGAAGCTGGCGTCACCAGCATCCGCTCGGTGTCTCAACTATTAGGTGGAATGCTCGACTATGGCAACAAGGGGTAGATGGACCACTCAACGAACTGACGCGAGGCAATGTGAGTGTGTCTTCGTTATCGTGAAAGGACGTTATGTATACCGCGCAAATTGATCAACACTGCACTGCATCCCTTCAATTTCAAGACACCGCGATAGATGAAACATTCTAGAAGGGAATCTCGGATCAGCGCGCCATCAACGCCAAGTTACGGTGGGACACTGATACCCACTTCACTTTCTACTTGAAGTTGTCTATGCCATCCGCTGACAGGCGATCTATAGTTTGAAAAGATGATGGTATCAGATGCGTCCACGTACCTGCGGAGCCTGGCACTCCAATGCGAGTCTTATTGAGACGCTTAGTGTCGATCGGAATTGGCAAGCAACGCCACCACAATTTTTTCTTTTTCCGTTTCTCTCGCCTGTCTTCCCACTGCCCCCCCTTGCGCCTCATCCGCGTCAAGTGCACCTGTGCCCGTCTCTGACCACCACGGCATTTGAAAGAGCTCTCTCTTGCCCTTCCGCACGTCCGTGACGGTCCATTGTCCATCTCTTCCCGACCAACGACCAATCAACCCACGCTCGACGCTGATGCTCGCCATTGTTTGGAATAATCCTCCCTTGGGAAGTCGTCCTGCGCGCACAACTGGTGGTAACACTCCAGCGTATCGAGGAATTCAATGACTTGCGCTTTGACAGTCGGGGCGTTCAAGATGGATAAGGACCACCACCACTGGCAATATGATACGAACCAACACGAGTCGTGTGTGGCCAGAACTTACCTTTGCCTTTGAAAGTGACTCCGAGATGCATGTCAGCACGCTTTCCTTCCTTGTGTAGTACCATGACATGCCACGCAGGATAAAAGAATATACATGTGTAGTTCGCACCGCTGATAAATACCAGCTTCCCGCTATATTCCAGCTCTCCGACACATTCCCTAGTCACTATTTCGGAGGGAAGAGTTCTCGTTCGAACCTGACCTGTGCACTCTACGACCCATTTCAAGATCATCAAGGCTATCCGTGCTACCCTCCACCTCTGGATCTTGGTTTCCGCCCACAAATGCCATCGCAGACATGATCTTGTCCAGACCGGAATCCGACAGCGACAGCGCGCCGAGCCCGGTATCAATATGAAACCGACCACGGATATCACGGTCATACAGCTCTCGTATGTTGATGATGAACCGCGGGATGAGGGTGTAAAAGATTAAATAAACATGCCCAGGAGGAGTGAAGCATTGTTTGTTGGCGCTGCGACAACGTTAAGCACATCATTGGTTTGATAAAGTACGTTCCTGTAAGGTGGCGGGGAACATGTTCGTCGTTGGTAATTGTGGGGCTAAGTGTGGTTATGTGATACGATGGGAGGTATGACCACAGCAATGGATGATATGGTCACTTGCTCCGCTCTGTCGCGTAAGAAAGCAGGTGCGGGAAGAATCTAGTACCTTGCGCTGAGTAAGGTCAACGCTACTACCTGAT
>JBBPNA010000378.1:0-24752 GCA_038090555.1 Boletus subcaerulescens | reverse complement strand
TTGGGCTTTGTGGGAAAGTAAGCGAGTGAGCGAACATAGGGGCTATTAGAGTATTCGGTGAATTGTGAGTGAATGAGCATCTGGAAAAATAAGGAAAAATAGGGGAAAAATAGGGGCGTTTGTAACAGCATGTCTTCCATACGTTGATGCCACTCGATGACTGGGAACCATTGGACCACGGAACGCACACGGAGAATCGCATGTTCTTCCTGCATCGACTTGAGCGCCAACTTGATCGTCTTTGATGATTGTGACAACATGTGCGACATCGAAGTGGATTTGACCGGGAACCACTGTAATGGACCGTAAGCATGTGCCGCCCACGACCGCTACGGCATCTAAAACTCACCCATCCAGGCATCAAACCGAGGCCCCCCAGTCGAGCACCCACACCCAATGCACCCTTTTCCCGAACTCGACAGCAACTAATCCAAAAGGCTCATCACGAGAAGGAATCAACGCAAAGTCAGCCCCGCCAAACAGATATGGTGGCAAAGCCGTAAACTCGGGCTTGGAGAATATTCGATCAGGTACATCTCCATCAACCTCGCCAGCTTCTCTGCAGTAAACCGACCATACAAGTCGATGACGCCTCCAACACAGACGAGCTGAATCGAGGGGCGTTTTTCCAGCCTGAAACGAATCAATAAATATGTGGCCATCGTCTGTGGAATAAAGCGGCGTACAGTAATGGCATAACATCGGCGACAAGGTCAACACCCTTTTGCTTTGACCAACAGCCGACAAACACGAACAAGTCTGTGTTTGATCCTGTTTGATACCTGCCCATTCTTGAGTCTGCCGTTTCAGCTCGGGACGCTGAGCCTCCGCAGCTTGGTCAGCGTTGACATCGCGAATGAACACCGAGTTCTCGTCCAGCGAAGCAATGTTGGTTGGGCAACGAATCGACGTCTTTCAGTGTCCAATGGGCAGGATACTGAGCCAAACTGCGTTTTCCGTACTTGTCAGACACACCAGCGACCCCGACGCTCTTTTGGTGGTAGCTAATATACGACGCGCCAGCGTGTAGTAGGTTAAACATGTTCCCGAACTGAATGTATTTCGTGCAGTTCTCTTTGCTGATGTTGAAAGCCGAAAGGGACGACTTTGGGCAAGAGGTAGATAGGAGCGAGCAAGCCACGGTAATCATTGATATGGTAAACATTGATCCCGGGGGACCTATGAATGGTGGCTGCGATGGCCTGATTCCACGTCGAATAAAAGATTGCTGAACTGAGATCATCCATGCAAGCGGGATACGGGTCTGATTTCATCTGGGCATGGAAAATTGGGCTGTCGAGAAGAACGCATGTGATGTTGTCGAAGGTGTGCATTTCCACTTCGATGAGGTATGGCTCTCCAAAGACGACGACCTTGATGGGTTCGCCGGGTTCACCAGCGGGATATTTGATGTCTTTGACTTTGGGAATGACCCAGATGGTATCGACGTCCGTCATGGCTTTGCCCATGAGCGACGGCATGACGCCCAGCCCACCAATCTCGACCTTGAGGTTCCCATCAAAGATCTCGTACTCAAGCGTTGCGATGAGCACTTTGCGGCACTTGTCCTTGTCTTCAGGCCAACCAATAATCTCCGCCAATCCTTTCGGACAAAAGATCTTTTCCGAGATGTACATGCTGTCCCTGAGATCTGTCGTCGACTTGTTACCAAAGCTCCGAAAATGGGAAAGTATTTGCTGGGACCCTTGGACTGGACACCATAACAGTTGTGACAAATGTCATGAAAGGTCCACATAAAGACGACCACGGCGAGCGTAGTAGTGATGAGTGGAATGGACAACAAGAGCTCATACATGATGGCGCCAACGGAGGCCTGTCCACGGTTCCAACAACCACTGAAGTGACTGATCGTCGATCACCAACGCCCAAGCCAATGCTGGACAGGGCGGAGCTGACATGTTCAAATAGTTTGGCGCAGTCGAGTTGTGTGGCAGGGGGTCCATGACGCCATCCGCGTCGACGTCACCGTAGTAATAGTCATCGTATCCAAAGATGTTGATCTGCACATACATTGGCCAAGACGCCATGATTTCGAGCTCCCAGATGCCATTGCCGGTTTGATTCATGACAGCCGGATACCTTGGTCATAGCCCCAGTCGTTAAACGGACCACACGCAAGATGCTGAGGAACGCGGTGCTGAGTGTTGTAGTTCAAGTCAGCATGCACGATGACACTCGCGCTTGCGGTTGCTCGACTATCAAAAGATGAGTCTCAAATTCTAGAAACGGCAAGACATGCAGCGCACATTGAACCATGATATGCTCTGCAGTCTACCATGTGTCTAGACTGCTGACAATGTTGGACGGAATTGTCATCATGTCTTCCCAGTTTGTCCAGTTCGACCGAGTCTGTCCAAAGTTGCCAGTGTATCTAAACATGTCCGCTCCGTATGCTCTGTGTGTGAAAGTGTACTGGCCTTCCGAGTGTTGGAACACACTGTCATCGTAGTCCGAGTCGAGGAGCACTATGATATTGTCAGCAGCGCCCTTGCGCAAAAGCAAGTGATCGACAACCTGTCAAAAAGTACAATCAAAACGCAGTCCTTGCCCAGGTCCAAAATAAGATACTTACCCCAGTCGAGGCGGACTGATCACTAGTGCAGGGATTAGTCACCACGACTTCCAAAATTCCATCGGGGAGCTTGTCCGGTTTCCTCCCTTTGAGCTTTACCAAGACATCCTGTTCGATGACGTCCGCCATCTCCTTCTTTTGTTGTTACCGCTTGTTGACCTCTTTCCTCAGATCCGTAACTTATCCGTTTCGAGATTTGGTCAAAGCGGTGACCGTCTAGCGAACGGTTGACGGAGCGGACGAAAGTGACATTAGGACCCTCGAACGGCTAGGAACACGTCAGTTTGTCACAACCAATAACTAAATAGAGTGCATACAATCTCATCCTTCTTTCCCGCAAGTTGACCAGGCGTCTAGAAACTGATGGTATGTATAGTCGCCCTCGTCGTTTTGGCTGATGTTTTTGATGGTGTTGATATGAAAGGGTACCGCAAACCCGTGCATAGGACCACAAGGTCTCTGTCTCCTTTGGCAATGTGCCCTCGCCCTTGTAGCTCTGGAACAGCTTCGAACTTGGCAACGGCGTCCATCGGGGTTCCTCGGCCTTGGCTTGAACAAAGATCTCGACCGGACCGGTGGGCTCCCGTCCTCTATTTGCTCCAACACTGGCTGGGGACATTGCAGACGCGCGTCAGGACGACCAAACGGGCGGATCCAGGTCCAGTGCACCTGCACTCGCCGAACACAGAATGACCAGTTTTTGCTTGTCGAACAACAAGAACGTCGAGGGGAACTTGTAACCCAGCAGCGATGTCTGTATGTGCGCGCATCGAGTCAGCTACGCCGCACCCAACACCACATCCGACGCACCTGGAAAACTGTGCCTTTTCGGATGGGCTCGTCTTCTGCGGCGGGGTCCCTGGAAATCAGCAAGAGCGTGTCCGCGTTCGCTATTGAGCCCATGTCGTCGTTGACGTTGGCATTCTGGAAAAAAAAAAAAGTGGAGCGCGATTAGGGTATGCGCTGGGCACCAATTCAACAGCATACATCGAATATGCTTTAGACGAGCGTTTATGAGGGACTTGTTGAGTTGTACTGCCATGTTGCCCGTGTGGTGGTCTTTGGAGAGACGAAGAACTGTATAGTATTAGTAATGATATTCTCACAACCCTGTTCTTTTTTCCACGAGTCGCTTTGCAGAAAGCGCACGAGAAAACCACTATACCGTGGGAGTTGGGGGTTGTGAAACTGTATCCCCAGAATCTGTTGTATTCAGCAGCACACAGCTAGAATCTTTCTCGGTATGCAGGTTCGTCACAACGATGCCAATGGCTAGTGTACAAAATATGGTGGTGATATGCAAACTGGAGTCTTGGATGCTTAGAAACGAGCTCAGACTGGTCATGTATGACTCGGAATTCATTCAGTATATATTATGAACTAGTTGGTGAGGAGACTGACGACGATGTCGGAGACTCCGCCGGGGAGGGGGGAGATGCAATTGTATTTAGTAGGCGGGACGAGCAGGACATGCCGCTGACGGAGAGTGTATCAAAATGACTGTCATATATCGTATTATGTAAGTCAGCTACTCGTGGCCTGAGAGACCCAGTGACCGAGCCCCAATTGATCAGCGGACTCGGACTCGAGTCCGAGTGACGATGATCACTGCGCAGCATTTTGTGTGTTTCATATTTCCTATTCACGCCATCATTTTGCAGAAGGATTCGAGGGCTAGTCTTCTGAGCTCAACGGATTAGTAGTAAACCATGGGGAAAATGATACATACATACTGGCTTTGGTACATGATTCTGACACCCCGTCAACTATGAAATTGCTATCAGTCCGGATCACAAAAGATTGTAAAAGTTGAACATTATCTTGTCAAGTGTCATGTCAAGATTTCTACCCCCCTTTATTCGGGGGAAGGTATAGTCCCTGTCTCACCGCCATGTGGTGCGACTTGACCCGTGTCTCTGTCAGATCTTCCCGTTCGCAGTAATTCCTATGCGCTGATAAGACTCACCAAGCCATCCTGGTGCTGTTTCAACAACGGATCCTTGATCAGCATGTTCAACCAACTCGTCAAGAACCTCAACTCCCGGTTGGGAAAAAAATCTATCACAAAAAATGACAACAACCAACATCTATCTAATTGCGACAAATGTTCGGACCTTCACATTGACCTCCGGTTTTATGTCACCAGCTTCGTGAAAGATCCTGGCTATGGGATTGAAAAATACGACTTGACCTCTGATCAGTGGAAGCTCGCTGAAGCATTGGTGGTGCGTACTAATGGATATGTAACACCCATCCGATCTGACCTGCTAATGTGCGACGAAAAAGTCTACAAGCAAGCGTGGGTCTATTCTCTGCTGTGAAAGTTCCTTTGAAGTTTCAAGTAGTCCCCACGCTTCAGAACATGGAGCATGAGCTCGAAGCTGTGAGGAGCGACGCCGCAAACTTTCCTGACACGATGCGAGTTGCAGCGCACGCAGCATTACTGGTTGTTGGAAAGTGTTATGCTCTCATTGATGACGGTGAAGTCTACGGAATGTCTCATGGATGCCCATTTCCAATCAGAGTATCATTTATTTCTGACAGGTGTTCCAAGTTATGTATCCTGACAAGAAATTGAGGTACTTTGGCGATAGTCCTGACTGGTGGCTTGGTGAAGAACCCTGGTGAGAATGGCATGCAACAAATGATTCGGTTGATTCTGGCTGATTTTGTCCAAAGGGGTCCCACAAGGCCTCATATCCCACGCCTAAATGGGCATCGAAGCTCTACCACAGCCGACCGACGTTGCCAAGACTGGAAGACATTCGATGCGATCCCTCGTATCATCCCTTGCATCACGTACAGAGATTTTGGATCTTTATTGAGTGCGAGGACAAATCTAACATTTTTTATTTTGCGATTTGCAAAAATACGGCAGGCCCTCTTCAGTATAAATGACCGAGGTGCAGTCGGCGGACGCGATATTTCAGTGTCCTCCTTTTCTTCCTCACTAGCATGGAAGTTACTTGCAGCACATGTCATGAGACGTTTCCCTCTCAAATTTCCCTTCGCCGCCATCGCTCGAACAAGCATGCAGCAAACTTGGTGGTTAAAGCCAGCAGTGTCACGTACTCCATCGCCGTCGCGGATGGCAGGTACTGCTGCCCGATTGGAGGGTGTAACAGGAGCTATGAAGGAATGGATGCCCTGCGAAAGCATGTTAAAGATCGCCACAATGACCATTGTGATGGTGCATCCCTTGCTCCCTCTGTCGAGCGTTGCAGATTGCAATGAGAGTCTATGCAAGCCCCTCAAGGTTTGCCTTTATTTCTGAGAAATGTTTTGTCGTTGACTCGCTGCATCGAAGGTTTCCATACCGCCAATTCTGGTGGTCGCTTCCCTACTCCTTTGGCCGAAAATTCCAAAGGGCTACAGCAACAGTCATCTATGCAAGCCCCCCCAGGTTTGTGTTTCTTTTTGTAGGGGATCGTGTCACTGACTGGGTATGCTTTCACACCCACTGCAGACGCCGAAGCGATCTCGGAATGTTCATCAGCAAGGAGGGCTGCCAGTACGTGTCCACAAATTGGTTCATCGCCCACTGTTCGCAAGGTTGTTGGGGTCAGTGGCGAGCAGGGCACTTTAACAGGAGGTTCACCAGAGAACGAACTGCCACCAGCCTGCGAAGGTGCTCCACAAGCCATTGCCTCACTGGGCTTCATTGGGGAAGGTAAGTGGTTTATTTTATTGGTGAAAGTGTTTCCTAATGAACGGTCATGTAGGGGCCAGGGTTAAGAGTGACCTAGAAGGGGGAGAGCTCCTCGACTGGCTTGGAATGTGGTTGCACAGTCCTCTTCACATCCTCATTTGTCGCCAATGTGAGGTTGGTCTGACCTCTGAGACGGCGCTTGGCCATATGAAAAGCCAGCACAACTTTGCTGTGAAAGCAACCCAGAAGAGCGCATTTGAGCAACTTTGGAAGGACCGCTTTATATGCGAGAAGCCGCAGGACGTCGCCATCCCAAAAGCAGGTGGCCCCCCTGTACAAGGCATAGTGGCACCCATTGAAGGATTCGCGTGCTGCGCGGACAGCACTTGTGAATACAGTGTGCGCGACTTACAGATGATGATCAGACATTCTAAAGAGAAGCATGGGTGGCGGGTTACTGGCGAGCACTCATACCGCACTTGCATGGTGCAGTGTATCTTTCGGGGCATTGGGAAGGTTTACTTTGTGGTCGATCCTACAGCTACCTTCGGATGCAACCTGGATGTCCGAAGATACCTCCGCGCGACATTTTTTCCTGTGCATGCCAAGGACCCGGTTGTCCCACAAAACTTGGATCGCGATCGTCCTCCGCTGCTAAGAATTACTCTCTGAGACGAGTTCGAACCCAAAGTCCGAAAGGATGAAGCACAAAGGGCTGCTGCATGGCGATTGAAAGCTAGGCATGCGGCAGAGGAACGAGGTGGGGTTTTTGTATCTTTGAAAAGGGCGGTGAAACAGTACCACGCAGCGGTGAGAGTGCTGTTGAACGAGTGCCCCAATTCCTTCACCATCGCCAAGATTATGCTAAACGGCAAAGGCTACATGCCGGAGCAGTGAGTGATTTCTTGCCGGATTGACGTGTGCTGCCTTCTCACCTTTTCTGATGCTCCAGGACGGACCATTTTTGCTTTGTTTCGAAGGAAAACATTACCTATGACTCTCTGTTTCACCAAATGGTTAGGACCATGATCCGAATGCAGCTTGGGCACCCATTTACAATGAAGTTTGAGTACACCCTCGTGCAAAAGGAAGCCCTGCAAGCCCTGATCTGCTGTCTGGAGAACGATGCCCAGGAGACCACGGAGATAACCCAGGTCGATGCCCTTCATGCGTATCACCAGTTCTGTTGGTCCCTTGTCAACAACCATGACGCCCAACGTCAGAAGAGATGGCAAAACCCAATAGAGCGATTCCTTTGGCTGAGAGCTTTGTGCTCAGATGGCTCATTCCTTTCAGCAAAGAACGTGACGCCGATTCTAGCCCAACTCAAGTATTTCTGCCGTCTCGTCACCTTGTACGAGGGGTTGTCTGGCCACCACTTACAGCAGGATGATGTTACGTTAGTGCTTTTCTCTCTGGCATTCATGTTTAAGCTGACAAGTGCACTCCATATTGCAGACGCATTGCTGATATTTACGACATCGTTCTTCAGCCAGGATGGCCAACAATCTTCAACATGTTGTTTGAACTACAACAGTTCGCATCTTGGCTGGCCTGCAGTCAAGAGGCAGACCCACATGTATACATGGACCGCTCCCATCAATGGATCTCCATCGGAGATCAGACTCTTCACCTTCAGAACCTTCGAGATGGTATGTGAAAGCTTATTCAGATGGCAAAGGACACGTACATTCAGCTAAGCGGGGATGGTGTTTGGCTGGGTTTACCCACAGGGCTGAAGGTCACCGACAGCCTGAGGAATTCGAGCCGGGGCTATTGCTTCCTTGAGGAGCCGCCTTTTCGCAACGAGAGGCACTCGTTTTTCCTCTCACTCGTGCATAGACGAAAGCTTGGAGCAGTTATGGCGGATGGAACATGGTACTAGGATCATGTCACAGTGAAAGAGTTTTTGAATAGTGCAGACAGGCTCTGGGGCCACGTCATACATGCACTTTATGTTGGCGTCCACCTCTCGACTCGCGTGACGCAATTTCTGCAACACCAGATCAGGAATGGTGACCGTCCTCGCAACCTCTTCTTTCAAGGGGAAGAAGGGTTCTTCTTCACGAGGTACAGCAAGACCACGCATCTGAAGGGCAGGGATAGCTGCGTTCCTGCTGTTTTGTCAGAGCCCCTCAGGGAGCTTCTACTCGTCCTGCTGGGCAGTGGCTTCCAGGAGGCACAAGCCATCCTGGCCGGCGTCGAGTATGGGGAAGAAGTATGCTTTTTGTACCGAACGTACGTTTTCTGCACCCCCATTTCTGCTTTGCTGGTGGGCTGAGTCTATCTTGTCGTAGCTATCTTTGTGTTATGAATGGGAAGTGAATCACTCCAGACAACTTCTATGAGGACCTTGCAAAACGAAACTATGAGGTCTTCAAATGCCAATGGGGTGCGAGGGATTTTCGACAAGGCATGATCACACTGGTGCATGAGTTCATCTCCCCCAACGAGTCTTTTGCCTGTGTCGATGATCTTCTTGCTGAGGCTGCAGACCATTCTACCGAGGTCGATGTAGCTCACTACGCTGTTATCCATGGAGCACTACCACGCGTCACGATCAATGAGATGAACAAGCATCGCTGGCTGGCACAAGAATGGGAAAGCCTGCTTGGTTTGGGTCCATTTCCACCCCCTGAGCCTGTTCAGGCCTTGCGGGGAAAGACTTGCTCCGGGAATACTGCAGACGTGAACGAGCTGGCTACAAAAGTTGCAGCCAAGGTTGTCGACGCGGTGATGAACAGGCTCACGGATCTCGGGTTTACGCGAAATATGGCTGATATGCTAAGCCGTACAGAGAGCAAGCAGTTGATCTTATCAGAGCAAGCTGGACCCAATGACCCTTCGCCCCTTCCATCCTCCATCTCCCATACGAGTTGATTTCCTGAGAAGGTGGAGCGATGTTTGAGCCCGAACGAAAGCTTACTTGACGATAGCGACCCATTTGCAGATACCCAGACCGAGCGCACCTTGCCGAGAAAACCACATCCGCTGGACACACTGCTTGGGAATATGAACAATGACAGCACGTTGCTCGTTCGGACATCCAGCCAGGCCAGGAGGGTTGTTGATGAGTTGAGTCAAGTACCAGAATCCCCCTTTCTCCGAGAACAACAGCCATTCGACACGCAGCCTGGGGGCACAGATAAAGACAGCGCGCTGCATATTCAATCGTCCGTTCAACGCCGGAGGGCCATTACCGAGTTAAGTCAACTGCCGGAGTCCCCACGTCCCTTGAAGTGCTCGCGACTGTACCCCCCCACCGAAGATGTATGGGAAGACATACAGGCTTGTTTCCAGGAGGACACGCTCAAAGAGGAACAGGATCACAGCTCCATGGATGACTTCATATTTCATGATAGCCCCTCCCTTACGAATTTGGGCATGCAATGCTCCAGTTCCTTTGTTGGCAAAGAGGAGTCTGTTTCCCCCATCAATATGCGCAACCCACAGATGGATGGTGAGGACGACCTGCAGGAAAACATTCGGCACACCATGAGGGAGCTGCTGAACGACCCTCATGCAAGAGAGAGAAGCAGGGCCCAACTACTTGCCATCATGATGGTAATGCGACGGGAGCAAGACGCTGTCATCACGATACGGACGGGCGGCGGAAAAAGCATGCTCTGGATGATCCCACCTCTGTTAGACAAGCGCATTTGTCCGATTGTCGTCTGCCCATATTCGATCTTGCTCGATGAGCAATTCCAGAAGGCGAAGGATGCTGGTTTGAGAGCAGCTAGTTACAAGCTTGATAAAAGCCCACCAGAGGACACGGAGATATTATTCGTGCAAGTAGAGCATATCTCACAGAAAAGTACGTTCAAAAGGTGCATGTCTGACATTGCGGAACGATGCAGCCTTGATGCCCACTTATATAGCAGGATTCTATTCAGCAGGGAGGCTGCAAAATTCACCCACCTGATCATTGATGAACAACACGACCATATTGCTTGTCCAAAGGACTGGAAGGGTGCCTGGGATCGCCTGGCGCATTGTGCATCGCTAGCCAACATGCCAGTTATCCTTCTTTCTGGGACCAACCCCCCAAGCTTACAGCACCACATGCTAACGACCTTTGGCCTACGTGAGGAGCACACTGCCTTCATCCACGCCCCTACTAACCGTGCTGAACTCGGGCTGCATGTAATACACCTCGATTCACTCACCGAGTCGAGGGCACTCCTACGTTTGGTGCATGCACTCATGGGCAAACTGGAGGCCGAGGAGAGGATGCTGGTGTTCTTTGAGCGCTGTGACCTGGCGGAGGACTTCGCGAGGCGAAACAAGTTTGCCGTGTATCACAGCAAGCTTCCTGGGGCCACCATCAAGAGCGAAAACCTGCGTTTGTGGGACAGCGGCGAGAAAAAGGTGATGGCCTGTACCTCTGCCTTCGGATTTGGTGTGGACCGTCCAAACATTCGCTTCGTTGTCATTTTCAACCCGGAGTATAGCCTTCTCACAACGATGCAGATGGCAGGGAGGGCAGGGAGGGATGGAAGAGAGGCTCATGTCTTTCTCGCAACGTCGCAGAAGCCATCGTCGTTCCAGAAAAATGAATGTGCCTTTACATTGGAGTTGGGTCAATTGATGCACCTACTGGTATGCAGGGTCTATCAGGCGATGCGTATTATGGATGGGCCGGAGATGGCGCGGAAGTGCGCAGAATTGCGAGGGCAGGTTCCATGCGACGTGTGCCAGCCTAACGGTGAAATGCACATCTTTGCCATGAACGCGCTGAAAAACCCCACGTGGGAATTCATCAAGCCTGGAGTAAGGCCTGTTGCCACGTCCCAGAATGTCGGTAATGGGTTCACGACCGCCCGCAGTTTGCTCAAACAAACAGCAGTGCAGCCAAGTGAACACTGGGCGAGTGAAGACAGCGCGGTCAATTCAGGCATGCTTGTTGTGAAAGAGTCTTGTGGGGACCAATGCCACATACAACCAGGGACGATGGTGAGTTTGTGTTCCATGACATCAGTAAAGGACGAGGAGCAGCTAACATGCTCGCAGTCCACTTCTCAACCAAGTCCTATCACACGGTTTCAGCCAGAAATGCGGTTCATATCTACCCCCTCAATGTCACAGCCACAATTTTCGAGCAGGTCTGCAGATGCGAGCGCTGCCGTCAAGGCTCGGCTGAACCGCACTGTAGAGCTGGATAGGTACATGCCAATGCTGAAAGGAAAGTGCCCGATTCATTTCGTCCTGGAGGGGAGGCTCGAGGTGGATCATTTCCCGACCTGCCTGCTTGAAACGGAACTTCCAGGAGACTTCCGTTCTTTCAGAGAGTCGTTCTCATTTGGAAAGTATATGTTCTGTTTCACCTGTGGGATGCCACAGGACAGGAAGAAGAATGGCGAGGGCCCGAGGTGTCATTCGACACACCAATGGGCAACACGCAAACCATGCATCTTTGGCAGCTTCATTTTTAGAGCAACGTTTTGCATCTGGCAGAACGAACATTTACGGCAGGAGGCGATCAAAGGGCTCAGGGTAATGGAGCCAATAGATGAACAGGACAAGTTTGATAAGTGGGCGACGAGGGAGGACCGTTTGGAAGGCAAGTATCACAACTGCCTGGAAGTATTCCTGTGGTTTTGCCGCTGGAAGGAGCATGCAAACCCGAAGTACTTCCTTGGTTAACACTTGACCTTTGCCAACGTTGTTTATACGCCATGGTCAGCGAGGTGAAAACGTCCATGACATCATTTTTCTTTGTTCCTCAAGAGTAGACAGGAGGCATTGATTTCGTGAAGTCAGATATACCTTGGTAATTTACAGTATTCACGTTACGCTAGTGACAGGAATAGCTAGTTTGTGTTCCTCTTCTTGAAACATATATTTTCACTCATGATTCGGAGCTATCCATTATCCATGATGCATGGACCAGTGCTACTGACGGTACTCCTGATCTCCGGCCACCGCGAGACTTGCAAAATCGACTGCAAGAAAGATTTCTTCATACACTTAAGGTTTTTGCATTCCATTGATCCACGCCCGCACTGCATGGTCTACGGCAGAAGCACCTTTTCTATGTGACCGAATGGGTCCGAGACAACATTGTGGAGAAGGGGGGGGCGAGCGGTTGGGCCCGAAATGATGGGATGGTGGCAGGGACGAGCGGTCGGGCTTGAAACGACGAGTTGAGTGCAGGACGAGCGGTGGTACTGGAAACCACACGGTTGGGGTGGGAGGCAAGCGATTGGGCCCAAACAGACACGACGGCGGACGAAGTGCGAGTGTTTGCACGCGAAATAACGAAACAACGAGGTGGAGGTGGAAGACGAGTGGTAAGGCTTGAGATGAAACGGTAGAGGTGGGAGACCGGTAGTTGCAAGAAAAGTGGTTGCGGCTCAAGCAATGAGTTGGTGGTTGGAGACGAGTGGCTGTGGTCAAAACAATCCAGCCAAGGCGGGAGGCGAGCGACGTCGGGCTCGAAGTGACGGGTTGGCAGCGGAATGCCAATGGTCGGGCTCGAAACGACGGGGTGTGGGCGGGAGATGAGTGTTTGAGCCCGAGACGACACAGTCGAGGTAGGAGGCAGGCAAGCGTTCAGGCTCAAAACGCCAGAGTGGGTTCGGGCTTGAAACAGCATAAAGGGATGAGCATTCAAATGTTCAGGTTCGAAACGACATGGTGGAAATAGGAGACCAGCTGTTGGCTCGAATGAACACGGTCGAGGCATTGGATAAACGACCAGGCCAAAAAAAGACATGCTGAGGGTGGGGCACAGTGGGGCTGAAAATGAGCGGTAGCAACCAGACAGACACAGCAGAGTTATAAACGAGAAGCGGTGCTCGGACAGACACAGCGCGGGCAAGCAACAAGCTGCGATGCATCATCCGACCTCTACTAGAACTCGACTCGGAATGGTTTCATGCTGGGGATGGCATTGAGCGGGCCATTCTAATATGACCACATCGGCACCACGATAGAAGTGCTTGGCAACGTTGGCGACACGGTAACGGTGCTGGGATAGCACCGCAGCTCAAAACGACTACTAGACACTAGCATCGTGGTACTAGTGAAGGTCAGCGCCAATGATTCATGCACAGCCGGATAGCGGACATACCTGTGGTATCCACACCTCATACCAATTGTCCCAAGCGACCCGTCGAACATCCAAATCCAACTGGCATTCTGATGTGGACGGCTGAAAATGAAGAGTAGAGAGATCTGAGAAGCGACCCAGACACTGACGACGGTGACGGATGCACAGAGCAGGATTTGTTGGAGCGTATACCTGGCCGAAGACACGACTGCGTTTAGGACTCGGCGAACAATGTTGGGTGACGGCGTAGTTGTCAACCTTGTGTGCGAACTCAGAAGCTAAGACGGCATCTGAATTGGCGAGGTTCACATACTTTTTCAAGCTTTTGGGACTCTCCAGCCCTGCCATCGCATGTCCAATGTTTTGTCGTCTGGTTGGCAAGAAGGGGGTTGGTTGTTCCCGACCCCAGATCCGGCCCTTGCGGCTATGACGGATCTGCCAACGTGCACTGGGGACTGGTTATAGGGGGTGGTGTTCTCACTTTCGATGGCGAGGTTGAAGTGGGCGCTGCAGACGATATCGTTGTCATCATCGAGCGACAGCCCTGTCAGAAGCTTGTGGATACACGTTGAGAGATACTGAAACGGAGCTTCGTGAATAGGGTATGGGGCCATCACAACGAATTTGCGGAGGGAATGGTCGTAGACGAGTCTGAGGAATTGTTACGGGGAATGATTTAGTCAAACATTGGAGTAACTTGCTTTACAAGTATCATCTCGTTTTCGCTCAGATGACAGATGAAAGATGAGGTTGAATTCGGCAGGCGAAACGTCGTTGATGGTCTAATGGATGAACTTCAGAACCCTGTATCATACGAGCGCTAGGTGCTTACTTGTGTGTCAAGGGGTGGCGTTCTGAGAGCTCGGATGATCGCCAGACAACGGTCTGTATCAACAAAGAAAGGTTCTTGTGTAGGGTGCTACTAGAAATGCCAGGCGTTGGCCTCGTGGCTGGCTCGGCATGTAGCTCATTGAGTGGCGTGTCTTTGTTGATAAGGTCTGGGATGTGAGGCTTGCTGCAGCCTTCTACTCGCTCAGCTGGTGGCCCTGTAAACGTGATCCTAGAATCAATAATAGGGCTTTGTGTTGAGTTACTGGATCGACTCAATGTCGTCCAGTAACTACCGGTGTGGTGATATGTTTTGGTGTGGGAAGACTGCTACGCACTATGGTGGGCATAACGCTCACAGTTCTGTCTAAAAGCCCTAGTGAGGGGCACATCTCAGGAAAAGGGACATGATAGAGTAGCTGCCAGTGAATGAAGAGCCAGGTGGGGGACGTGGAGACGAGAACGATAGCCTTCCCGACCTACATCAGCCCAAACCTAGTACAACCTCAGAAGAACCCGGCGATTCTGGCACACCTAGCTAGGTCTTGCAAGATCTAGTAGAGCCTTGATTGTAGCGGCGCGCTTGCGCCAAGTCCCCGACTTCCGGGGACTTCCTGGGAAAGCCGAGGAACACAATAACACGACAACGTGATAGCACCATTGCAACTAGACAGTATGTACGGACAAGATATACCAAAAATAGTACTCGTCTTTTCTTCTACTCTGCTCCATGTCCATTTTAAAAATCTCCCAGTCGTCATAAATCACTGTACCTTTTTTGACCAACCAACTCTTAGTTGTCTGCCTTACCCTTTCCTTTGTCGAGACAAGGGACAGCACCCAATATGTTTGCCTGCGAATATGTAGGGAATGGTAAAAGAGGATCTCCAATCTCCAATGGTGAGGGGCCGTGTTTCTTTGTACGCTTCTGCTGAGGAATTATGATTTCACGATCAGTATTATCCTGCAGGATCTCCTTGGCTGATGGAGCAGGCCCTGCCACATCATCGAGTTTTCTCTTGTTGTAGTTTTTCGAGGGACGAGTAACCTGTTTTACCAACAAGCTTCACTTTCGGATTCCACCATGCTCGGCCTCTGGATCTGGGACTGTGATCTCGTTTCTGGGATGTAAACCATACCATTTGTATGTATTATGTTCTAATGCCTCAAAGCATCGAACCTCGGCAAGTATCAATCGAGGTGGACGGCGCTCAGCGCTCAGATACGGCAATGAACGGGTCCCAGCGACATCATGAAGGGGGGTCAACCAGGAATTGATGCGCTTCAAATCCACACTGGCGTTGCGATGGAGCAGGCGTCCGTTGCGCCGGCTTAGTATTGAGTTGTTCAAGAGTAACGGACCATGTCAGGAATAGTCCGTCTCGTGTCCGAGCGCCGAGCTCTTGAAGCAGCGACATAAGCAGCAAAACCACCCTCAGAAAGATCCATCAATACCTTTGTCGGTGTTTTTCCTTGTGCGGAATGGCCTGTAACGGCGAAGGCGGGCTGTATAGGAAGCTGGAGTCGAGTTATTCTTCGGAGCCATCAGGTTGCTTCAAAAAGGCTGTAAAAGACATCTGACAGGAGTAATATTTGGGGGGAGGTCTGATAACTCAATTTTACCCTGCGGCAACTCGATGTAAATAGTACTTTCACTTACACGCAGCTCAAAGTGGTATTGTAGAGGAACTGTATAGTAATTAGATAATTTATTCTCACAGTTCGGATTGTTCCCACGAGTCGCTTTGCAGAGAGCCGGACGTTTCTGGCTGAGAAAACCCTCCCCCACTACGGACCACATCGGTGCAGAGAGTGTTGCATCCATACTAGATCTAGCAAGGGCTGGCATGAAAGCGATTAATACTACTTTGATTGTATAGTCGTACAAAAAGCTTGTGCGCACACAGATGCTGGTGGTGGGCGACAGGCGCATGGCAATGTAACATCACAAGGCACGAGTTTCGCTGAATACGATAGAATGTGGGTTGGCTCAGCACTCAAGTTAGGTGTAAGATCATGGTATCGCGTCACACGACGTCGGCGCGAGTACAGAAAACACTGTGATTCGCAACACTCGCTGGCTGGCAATGTAACATTCCGGTGGGTCCGTCGGTGAGACACACAGACAAGTACGGCGCACCGGCAGGCCACGAAGACTTGAGCTTACCAGTTGGAAAGGGAAAAGTTCTGGCTTTGCAAGAGATGCATGTGGTAGCCCATTGAACATTGTCGGACCATGTTGATTGAGCAAACAAGCTCCAAGCGACTCTATCTATCGCCATTACAATCTCCCAATAGACATGCCATCCTCACGGTGACAAGCATGTCAGTCAAAGTCCAATCTCATCAGCATATGGCAGCGTCTTGACATCACAACAATGACAAATGTTGGTGTGGCGGTGAGCTCGGAGGTGGCCTATGAGAAAAATACATTCAGCAACCGGAAAGCACGAGCACCTCACAGAGTCACAAGACACCCACTTCGGAGACAGCAGCTGTGTCAACCTTGTCCAGCGCAACCAACGTGTTCTCGATCGAGACATTCGCATTCGAGAAAATCTGGGAGTTAAGAAGCGTCAATTTCCGACAGCGGAATGCAGAAGAATCTCGGAGAAACCCACGCCACTGCCAATGGCCTCCATGAGACCTTCTCTACCCTCAACGGTGGTAGCAGCACCAAATTTGGCACATGCAATGGCAATCTTGAGATCGTTTGCATTCAGGGTTTCTTCAGTTTTTCAACGACAGCCCTGGCAGCTTCCGTGATGCTTTTCGCATCAGCGGCCTGTACCAGAATGCCAGTCAAGACCGCATCAGAATAAGGAAGGTGGATCGAAGTGATGGTGGCAGGCTGACGGGGTGCAGCAGGCCACTTGAGCGACTGTGTCGGTGAGACGTGCGCGCTGAGGACAGAGAGCACAGGTGACGGTGTCGTGGTACCAAACCCAATAAACACGGTCTGGGGACCCTCGTGCAAGCCGATTCGCGCCAAGCCACCAAAGTATTTCAAAGGCATAGCCGTGATGGAAGAACTTGTGGGGAGAGCGGCATCTGCGAGTGCCTTGTCAACGAGCTCCACAAGACGTGCCGAGTCGACGTTGCCCGAGGTGAAACCTGCTTTGCCTTCTTTCTGCGTGATATTTACATGTGCATGTACTGTGTTCAGACTCCAGGAAAAATGCATACCAAAAGGCACATCCTCGTGCCACCACCGCACACCATCCGACCACTACCCGCATTGCGAGCACGATGATGGTGATGGAAACAGCACCGCATGGCCGTGCCCATGCCACCACCTATCCCCTCCCACCACTACTATGCCAACGATGATGGCACCGCTTAGGGTTATGAGTGGATTTTACACTCCCTAGGGTGCAGTCGGAACCATTTACCCTAGGGTCCCTAGGGTTCACATACCCTACCATAGTCCTTGCTCCACAACCACTGTGTCGTCATCGCCTCCCTCTTCCTCCCCACAACCAGTCATAGTCATACCTTTTCAGCATGTTGATAGCATTTTTGCTAGGCACGTCTGCGCATGGTTCTTTCGTACCTGTTTGCACAACTCCTTCCTTGGGTGTGGGGCAGACAAGGCGGATTACTTGTGCTGGGTCACGCCAGTGTAGACGAGAGGTGTGTCGTCCCTTTTCTCATTTGTCACGAAGCTTTCTCTCACCTGCTCATCCGACGCCTCTGACGGTTTTGATTAGTGGACATCAATCCTATCGGGGGTATCAGTATTATAGTAAAGCTTGAAAAAGTTCATCGTTTACGCTCAAAGTGCATTCGACTTGACCATTCTTAGGAGGTACGCATGACGGTCCATACCACTAATATGTGAACGCCGCTGATCGTCATTCCCAATCAGCTTCTTGGATGCGATCCCGACAGCGGAACTAGTACCCATCTCGGAGACCTACATGCAATCGGACGAGGCAAGCATTCTGCACTGCGCGCGTGAGCGAGACATCTGACACCATCTTCTGTATCCGCTGCAGGCGGACATGGGCATGACGTATGACGAACTCTCCGTATTTGGGCGGCTCCGAGAAGTGGACAAGTGTGGACCGTATAGCATGTTTACCAAGTTAGTCCATGAATTCTTGTCGCCCGTCAAGGTAAGGTCGTAAGCATTTGTCATCCCGGCTGAGTTGATCATATGGGTCACTGGGTCGTTCCAGATCAAAAACTTTTTCGAGCATGCGTGGAACAGACGCAAGGTGACAGCATTGACACCGTCGTACCATGCGGTAAGTGACGTCCCTATCGTACACTCTCTTGGGGTCGTTCGCTGATGCTTTTTTTCTCTAGGAATCATACAGTCCAGATGACAACCGTACGCGCGATCTAAGATGTCTTTTGCAATGTCCCACAGATGGCTGGCGTGTTCGACAGGATTCGACCTCTGTCTGTTCTTGTATCCCTCGCGATTCCCTTGGCAGTTTAGGAAGATAGATCAGGTCGCTGCTGTGTTACCTGGCAGGTCGAACCTGGGACCCGACAAGGCCAAGACCGACTAGTAAACCAAACATCTCGATCTGGTCGCACGGTGAGAAAACGAGGGCATGGATTTGACGACGAGCATACAATGCGAGCGAGGTTTACGTAGACCATGTACGATGAATAGATCCTGAATGGATTGGAGCAGCTGGCACTCTGCCCAAGGTGCCCATGCCCAGGTGCTTCGCTCTGCTGAACCCACAAATTTTCCTCGACGAAGTCTGCATACCTACAAAAATTTTATATTACACAGTAACGGGGTTGGAGCATGAACATCATAGGCGTTTTCATTCTGGTTCAAGGCCTGCATTGTCAGACGGACCAGGTGGCTCATTGGCGTTTGGGAAGCACCAGCCACCGCAGGTCTATCGGTGTTATCAGTGTGCATGATATGCCATAAAAAGAAATTGCTGACCAAGATGCGCGCTGCGTCGAAAAAGCATGGGAACTGGGCCAAAGATGAGGAAAAACTCAATGCAGATAAGTTGGGCAAAACCAAAGCGCGGAAAGCTGGAGGGAACTCCCCCGAAATCCTGGGTGAAAAACGCTAGTGGTATCGAATGTGAAGGTGGGAATGAGCACAGCAGCGATGAGGGTATGCGTCTGATGGTGGGAGCGAGGAAGAGTGATGGGCGGCGATAATGATCAGATTATCGCTTAGATCCACACTGATATCTCAAATTTGGTCCGTTCAAAGTGCCGGTGGACGACGATAAACCGCCTTTTCTTGTTGTTGGTTTTGCTCTTTTCATTTCTCAACATCCCATACATCATAGACCTTATAATCTAGTTGTACATGTACTATACCATAGAATCTGGATGATGTTGAGTTTCCCACACGACTTCTAAATCTAAATAAGGTGTATAAAGCGCTGGTCCATGACTGTACATCCTCCAACGATACATCCCAAATCGTTTTGAATGTTTCCATTACTCTCCCCCCAACCCACCCGCGGTGTGATGCCATTCCTCTCGCCCTAACCCTCACCCACACTCACTGTCACTGTCACTATCACCCTCCCACCCTTCCTCCACATGCAAGGACGACAATGCAACACCGACGATGACGTGCCCTCTCCCACTTCCTCGTCCTCAGGCCTCACCCACCTCACACCGAGGTCACGCCCTCGCCACTATACCCATGCTTCCTCCTCTCGTCCTGATGACAACAACGCGACAACAACGATGCGTCCATTCCCACTCCCTCGTCACAACAACGAAGTTATACCATCGCGCCTTCCTCCTCTCCTCCTCCTCGATGACGTGGCGTTGTTGACGCATGTCCCCCTCTCGTCCTCACCCACGTCGCAACAACGAGGTTGCGCCATCACACTTTCCTCCTCCCCTCGTCCTGTCGACGCGCCACCGCCCCTTCCTCCTCCCCTCGTCCTGTCGACGCACCACCGCCCCTTCCTCCTCCCCTCGTCCCGTCGACGGCGCATCATCATTGATGCTCCCTCTCTTTCTCTCGTCCTCACCCACCCCATGATGAGGTCGCACTGTCGCCCCCTCCCCCCTCAAAGTTGTGACAACGACGGCACCGACAATGCATTGGTACACGTACCCCCTCACCCTGTTCTCCCCCATGCCCTGAGGGGGTACAGAAGCGACAGTACAATGCACACGACACTCTAGTGCGAACCAATGACGGCGAAAAGATGTGCTCCTGATTAAAACCGAGATGCTCGACCCGGTCAGTAGTAGTAGAACATTGACGTCCTACTTTGAGGTATGTCTGAGTCCCCTGCCGTCCCCCGCGTCAACCTCACCATCCCCATCAGCCATGGCCGCAATCCCAACTGTCTCCTGGGTAGCCTTTATTGCTTCAGACACCGTACCCATACCCAGTCACCCGACGCCGTGTCATTCCCCTTTGCCAAGTGCTACAAGGCTCTCGCAGACATGTCTTCTCATCGGCCAAGTGTTTAAATTATCCCATCTGGCGGTGACCCTGGTGTCACCATACTCCGGCTTTCGTCCAGCGTATCCCTCACTTCCTTTCTCACGTCCCGGACAGCTCTCCAACTCGTACTCCCTGCTACAGAGCTCTCCTCCCTCCCGCTCGTCCTCCACATTGCAGTCAAGGATGACATCCTCCTATTCCAGTCTGCCTTCCTATTCTGTTTGGTTTCCTATACACCCCAAGAAGCTCATGATAATGCCCTTCTTGCTTCCCAGCTTGCCCGCACAGAGAAAAAGGCAGTTATACACATCTTTTATGAGCTATCTGATGGTCAAGTCATAGACATTGCTGAAGAGGATGTACAACTATTCCTGCTTTCCGAAAGACCACTCCCTCAAGTGTCCCCAACCACTCCAGCCAGGTTGACGACGTTGATAACTGTTCCAACAACTGAAGACGGGACGGGTGTACCCGCACACCAGAGCCCACTTCGGTGCTCTACCAAATTTATGAATCAGCTACTCGACTCGCACCCATCACTCCTGCCTGCATCTGGCGGTGATGGTGATCCAAACACTGTTGTCTTTGTTCTTAGAAGTACTAGTGTTCCCAGCACCTCGGAGATCAACGGCGTGTTGTTTGTTTTCGTCGGGCTGCTTGTTCCTCTTTCCCCTTCCCACATCTTGCGTGCTATCCCCCCCTCAGCTTCCCGTGTGCTCGTACTTGAGCAATTCTTCCGTTCTAGTCCCCTCTATCTCGGCATCGTTGATGCACTGCAGGAGCATCAGGCTCACTCACAGGTTTCCGTTCAGAGCGTTTGGTTTATTGATGTCGAGCAAGTCAGCCCGCCCAATTTGCTCAACCTTATCCACAACGTCTTCTTGCGTCTCCGCTGCGCCTTCAGAGTGAGGGTTTTTCAGTCCCCTCACGTCCCAAAACACGAGTCTGCATACACTAAGATCCCATGTATTTGGCCCACGATTGGAGGTCTCAAATTCTCCTGAGCTGGTCCTTGCACAGGGCAACATAGCTATGAGTCCCGAGTATGTGCTGGGTCGGACCCGAGGCCAGTTGGACCAGTGGGCTCAGCTCATCGACTCAATACAAGCTTTGATGGAGGTCGAGGAACTCAGTACCGAATTGCCCAGACTTCTCACTTGGTGGTCACAAGTTAAGATGGTGATTTGAAGAGCCGTACTGTTGGAACTCAGGTAGCTGCAGCGTCAGAATCCTTGCAGCTTTCAAATGCGCTCGTCGATTGCATCCTTGCATTGAAAGCATACTTCCCTTCCTAGATACACTACCCTATTCGTCTCGAGATGCAGGCGATCCATACCGTCGTAAACAAGCTGTTGGATTATATGCCATGAACTGTGGAGATGTCTACGCTGCTGGTGTCACTGTTTATGCTTCGTATGCGCAGGTCCTCTAGGCCATGATGGAGGCGGATGGGCACAAAGGTCCATCTGTTGTTCTCGCCTATCTTCCTTACCATAGGGAGAGCTCCCCAGCGCTTGAGCTGCTAAAGGAGGCGAAGATTGCAGTTGACTCGGGTTACTGGCCCTTGTATCGCTGGGACCCCGCCAAGGAGGTTAAAGGCGAAGAACCTTTCACCCTCGACTCCAATGCTGCCAAGAATAACTTGCAGCAATTCCTTGATCGAAAAAATCATCTCTCCCAGCTCGTTCATTCCAAATCTCAGCTAGCCAAAGAGCTCGTGAGTAGCTTGGGTGAGAGTGTCAAGGAGGCCCATAGGCGGAAGGCCCAGCAAGCCTACAATGATTTGCTGGTTGCACCGGGCGCACCACCCCTTCTCGTGCTGTACGCTTCAGATGGTGGCACAGTAGAAAAGTATGCAAAGAAACTCGTCAACCGTGCTAAAGTGAGAGGCATCCTTGCACAAGAGGAGGACGTTGCAATCGTGACCTCTACGGCTGGCCAAGGAGAGCCTTCCCGAAGCGGACACCAGCTTTCAAAGCCATGCACAGCGCAGCTGCGCTGTGCAACGAAAAGCCATTTTTCAAGTAATGATACACCATCTTTGGCCTCGATGATAGCCACTATTGGTGTCCGCCTGAAGATGCTCACTACTACAACAAACCTGGCGGAGGCACGGGCCGGTCTGGGTGTCTCTGGCAGTACAACTCAACAAGTCCCCCATAAACGCTCGTCTAAAGCATATTCAACGTCTGGAATGTGCGTATGTTGTCGACTTGGTGCCCAGCGCATACCCTAATCGCGCTCCGCTTTTTTTTTTCAGAATGCCAACGTCAACGACGACATGGGCTCAATAGCGAATGCGGATGCGCTCTTGCTGATTTCCGGGGACCCTGCCACAGAAGACAAGCCCATCCGAAAAGGCACGGTTTTCCAGGTGCGTCGGATGTGGTCTTAGGTGCGGCGTAGCTGATTCGATGCGCGCGCATACAGACATTGCTGCTGGGTTACAAGTTCCCCTCGACGTTCTTGTTGTTCAACAAGCAAAAACTGGTCATTCTGTGTTCGGCGAGCACAGCTGCACTGGACCTGGATCCGCCCGTTTGGTCGTCCTGACGCGCCTGCAATGTCCCCAGCCAGTGTTGGAGCAATTAAAGGACGGGAGCCCACCGGTCCGGTCGAGATCTTTGTTCAAGCCAAGGCCGAGGAACCCCGACGGACGCCGTTGCCAAGTTCGAAGCCGTTCCAGAGCTACAAGGGCAAGGGTGCATTGCCAAAGGAGGCGGAGGCCTTGCGGGTGAGTAATTTAACGTACGCGATGAACATTGGTGCTGAGATAATGCAAAGTTATTTGTCGATCGCAAAGCACAAACAATCACAGTACCCTTTCATATCAGCACCATCAAATACATCAGCAAAAACGACAAGGGCAGCTATATGTACCATCAATTTCTAGATGCCTGGTCAACTTGCGGGAAAGAGGGATGAGATTGTATGCGCTCTATTTAGTTATTGGTTCTGACAAACTGTGTTCCTAGCCATTCGAGGGTCCTAATGTCACTTTCATCCGCTCCGTCAACCATTCGCTAGACAGTCACCGCTTTGACCAAATCTCGAAATGGATAAGTTACAGATCTGAGGAAAGAGGTCAACAAGCAGTAACAACAAAAGAAGGAGATGGCGGACATCATCGAACAGGATGTCTTGAGAGCTCAGAGGGAGGAAACTGGACAAGCTCCCTGATGGAATTTTGGAAGTCGTGGTGACTAATCCCTGCGCTAGTGATCAGTCCGCCTCGACTGGGGTAAGCATCTTATTTTGGACCTGGGCAAGAACCGCGTTTTGATTGTACTTTTTGACAGCTGTCAATCACTTGCTTTTGCGCAAGGGCGCTGCTGACAAGATCGTGGTGCTCCCCGACTGGCAACTTTGGACAGACTCGGTCGAACTGGACAAACTGGGAAGACGTGACGACAGTTTTCAATGTGTGCTGCATGTCTTGCCATTTCTAGAATTTGGGACTCATCTTTTCATAGATTGGAGTCAAGCAGCCACAAGCGCGAGTGTCGTCGTGCACACTGACTTGAACCACAACACTCAGCACCACGTTCCTCAGCATCTTGCGTGTGGTCCGTTTAACGACTAGGGCTATGACCTAGGTATCCTGGCTGCCACGAATCAAACCGGCGATGGCATCTAGGAGCTTGAAATCATGGCGTCTTGGCCAGTGTATGTGCAGATCAACATCTTTGGATATGACAACTACTACTACGGTGACGTCGACGCAGATGGCGTCATGTACCCCGCCGAAAAAGCTATACGAGGCATTGATACCCGTCAACATGCCCACACGGATGAACGCTGGTGTCCACTCCCAGATCCATCCCTAGTACCATTATCAGTCAAGACCCCAGATCGAACAAACAAACGATGGCGAGTGAAATCAGAACATGCACCCAGCTCTCCGCGTTGATCGCAGACGTCCACCCAATCCTACAGAGCGTATAAAACAAGTGCCAGTCCCAAAGTATCCCCAGTGCATACTCACTCTCAACCCTCAACGTGATTCAAAACAAAATGACAGGATCAATGCCTTGGTCTTGCGTTTTGCGTCCAGCGCCGTGCTGATGGAAAGACCAACTCGAGTTTGAGAATGTAGAACTTGCGCAGCGGGATTGAAAATGCAAGTCCAAAAAAGGGCACAGCAGATCGTAAACGTGAGGAGTCGGTCAATATCTTGCTGGGGGTGGCATTGAGAAGACCGAGTAGGTACCTCGTGGGAAAGCCA